>WNWK01027303.1:0-26440 GCA_009830355.1 Cherax destructor
AGATCTTTGGCTCACATTGAGCCATTGAAACATCTAAATTATTGGGAACGCCTTCAAGTCTTGAACATGTACTCTTTGGGAACCGGAGGAGAAAATACATGATAATATATACAGGGAAAAGTACTTGGGGGCCCTGGTCCCAAATCTGCACACTGCCATAACAACATACTGGAGTGAGAGATATGGGAGAAAGTGTAAAATAAACCCAGTGAGGAGCAGGGGTGCGGTGGGGACAATACGGGAGCACTGTATTAACATCCGGGGTCCCAGACTATTCAACATCTTACCAGAAGATACCCGAAATACGGCTGGAACCAGTGTAGAAGCCTTCAAGAGGAAACTGGACAAATATCTTCACCGGGTGCCAGATCAACCAGGCTGTGATGGATATGTGGGGCAGCGGGCCTCCAGCAAACAGCCTGGTTGACCAGGCAAGCATCAGACGAGCCTGGCCCAGGGCCCGGGGGCTCAGAGAGAAAGATACTCTCGGAAACTTTTTAAAGGTATATAAAAGGTAAGTTTATAGGTAATGTGGGAAAATTCTCCAGAAAGGGAATCTAAAGCTCCCTTCAGCCCCTTGGGGGACTTGGGGGACTCAGCCCTCAAGGAAGGGGGGGCTGATAGCCTCTCTTGCTTCCGCATAAACAGTTTAATGAGAAGCATATGTTTCCCAAGCAGCGTGTACCAGCATCATGGTACGCCACACCCTCTTCTTGCAGTTTAATGTTCGTTGTAATACAAATGACAGTGAAGCCAGATTAAGTACTTTTCCCCCTTAGCAGGAAAGTTACAGGAAAATCCTGCACCACTTTATTTACATTGTGGGACATGATGAACTGTCGTCTATATCTAGATAAAAAGAAATCGATCACTTGTAGTGAATACTGTTGACGATGTTAAGCAAAGGGAAAACACGTGGTCATCGCCCTGAGACAACAGTGAGGGGGTGCGTTCTTGACTCTTGTTCATTTGACAATCTCAGAAATTCGCGGTAGAACTATTGTGAAATTACCTTGAAAACCATGGACATATCTTGAAGAACAATGTAGTTTTAACAGTGTGAGGACAGTGCAACAGTTCAGAGACACTACTGCTTCTATCCAGTCACCCATATCGGTAGTATTGGTGCTTTCAACACCATAGTTCACGTTACACGAGCAAGGTAAGTCTCAATCGCATTTGTAGAACCTGAAACTGCAGTTTTAGGTAGACACAATTGATTAAGGCACAAGGTGTGGGCTTTTGAGCCCAACCAAGTGAGTACTCCATTCAGCATTACGATCAAAGTGTAAAAGGCTGAAGTAAAAGCTTCTTTGGGGTCAACTACTTATTTCTAAACAGCTACGGTTTGGGGCCAACATGAGTGCCATCAGGGGGCCCCCCCGGGGTGCAGCGGGGGAGGCTGAATCACCACTGAAGCTTAGTATTTTTTTCTTTTTATGTCTTTAAATGGACATAACTGGTAATATTCCCAATATGTAACTTTGCATTATTATACAAATCAGAATAACCTGTTATGAACCTATACAAACTATCATATGTCGGAGAATGTTCTGGAGAATGTCAGCTGAAAAATATCTACATATTTACTTCCAAAATATTTACCTATATCCTACATGACAATTACACTGTTTCATAACACTAGGCCCCCCGAGGCGACAAGTCACTACCAGACTTCACTAGGCCATCCTAAAAAACATATACAACACTTTAATGTGTGTATGTATTTAATGTTAGTGTAAGTGAATTGATTATTCAAGGAACTGCACGTGGTCGGTTGGGCTTAACTCTGAAAACTTACTTTACCTGCGAAATTTAAACCCCGACTCACCAAGTCAGAGTCTTGATCGTCAACACCAATGTAAACCAGTTTTTAAAAACAACAACAGACCTGGTTGTGAAGACATAATAGATATATTTTGTAAATTCCATGCCAGACTTTGTTGTCAATACCATACATGGCCAGATCGTCAAAACCACATTAAATCAATAATAATAAATGATAAAATAAGCACATGTGCAACGTGGGGAGGCTGAGCAACGTGAGGAGGATGTGCAACGTGAGGAGGCTGAGCAACGTGGGGGGATGTGCAACGTGAGGAGGCTGAGCAACGTGGGGAGGCTGTGCAACGTGAGGAGGCTGTGTAACGTGAGGAGGCTGAGCAACGTGAGGAGGCTGAGCAACGTGAGGAGGCTGTGCAACGTGGGAGGCTGAGCAACGTGAGGAGGCTGTGCAACGTGAGGAGGCTGTGTAACGGGGGAGGCTGAGCAACGTGAGGAGGCTGTGCAACGTGAGGAGGCTGAGCAACGTGAGGAGGCTGAGCAACGTGGGGAGGCTGTGCAACGTGAGGAGGCTGTGTAACGTAGGAGGCTGAGCAACGTGAGGAGGCTGAGCAACGTGGGGGGCTGTGCAACGTGAGGAGGCTGAGCAACGTAGGAGGCTGTGCAACGGAGGAGGCTGTGTAACGTGAGGAGGCTGAGCAACGTGAGAAAGGGTGTGCAACGTGAGGAGGCTGAAGCAACGTGAGGAGGCTGAGCAACGTGAGGAGGCTGTGCAACGTGAGGAGGCTGTGTAATGTGGGAGGCTGGGGCAACGTGAGGGGGGCTGAGCAACGTGAGGAGGCTGTGCAACGTGAGGAGGCTGAGCAACGTGGGGGGCTGTGCAACGTGGGGGGCTGTGTAACGTGGGGGGCTGTGTAACGTGAGGGGGGCTGTGCAACGTGAGGAGGCTGTGCAACGGGGGAGGCTGTGCAACGTGAGGAGGCTGTGTAACGTGAGGAGGCTGAGCAACGTGTCTTGCGCAGTCACCTCCATGTATACTGATGCATCAATTTTTACAGTTGTCAGCTATCATCCTTACTCAGCGGTTATGTTACCATTGGTTCGCTAATAGGGTTTTCAAGCCTATCGTCTACACCAGGGTCATTAATAATAATTTGATGTTGTTATCACCTTTGTAAACATATTTATAATCGTAATAATAAGCACAAATATAATTAGGTTTTGCAGGTTTACCTGGAGAGGGTTCCGGGGGTGAACGCCCCCGCTGCTCGGTCTGCGGGGCGTTGCGTGCAACCAGCTGTTGCTGCTGGCCGCACGCAAACGTTTCATACGAACCACAGCCCGGTTGGTCAGGTACGACTATACATGCCTGTCCAGTGCCTCATGAAGACATTGAACGTTTATATAGATTCAGCCGGACGTGGAATGTCATAGAGATCTTTGTGTCTGGTATTGTTTCTATGGGTCTGTCACAACTATCAAGAGAAAGCGTTTTAGGTCAGGGTTAATATTGGAATTTATGGTTCTGTACATGTTGGTTTGCACAGTAGTAGTGTGGATGTTCTGGACAGTTCATTTCTTTGGTCACTTCCTGGGTAACTTCCTTGGTAACTTCTTTGGTCACTTCCTGGGTAACTTCTTTGGTCACTTCCTGGGTCACTTCTTTGGTCACTTCCTGGGTAACTTCCTAGGTCACTTCTTTGGTCACTTCCTAGGTCATTTCCTGGGTAACTTCCTAGGTCACTTCTGGGTCACTTCGGGTCACTTCCTGCCAATTACTGTCCTCCTACTAACAACCCATCCAGAACAATAGTCTCAGATAAAGAGAATAGTCCTTCATAGTAGATAGCCTGAGTGTGACCTTACAAGTCCTCTGCTACCTGTCTTTCCCATGTAATCCGTGTACATGGAATTACATGGAAGATGGTGTACATGGGATCAACACTCGTGTGCCAGGTAATTAAATTGTTAAAAATTTAAAATATTATTGCCATTATTTTGACAGGGTCAATTTTGTTAGATTATTCAGTGTAAAAGAACACAACACTAACACAAAACAATTTAAAACAAAGAAACACTAACAAAATAAACAATAAAACAAGGAAACTAACTCAAGTACCTAAGACAAAATACTACTACAACGTAATAGTTATAATAATATTAATAATAATAATATATTTATTTTGGGCGATAAACCAATAGGAGTTAAATATCTCCTGGAAGGTTTGATCCGAGGAGGAAAGAGTGACTCACATCACAGTTTGATTACTAGGATTTAAAGACCTTCACACGAGGGTCATTAAGACTGAGTGGCACCTTTATGCCACCAGACAAGAATGCTTTAATACTCAACCAAGACCTAATGTGAACTCCCAGTGTACATTTATGCTGAGATATACTCCTACCACGTGTATATACACTGGGGGCATACACACACCACCACGTGTATATACGCTGTTGGTCTCCAGTGTACACGCATCATAAGAGAGAAACTCATGAGAACACATATAGTGATGGTGTCTGACTGTCTAACTGCAGACAACACAAGAGTGATGGTGTCTGACTGTCTAACACAGACAACACTGAGTGATGGTGTCTGACTCACTAACTGCAGACAACACAAGAGTGATGAGTGTCCTGACTCACTAACTACCCAGACAACACAAGAGTGATGGTGTCTGACTCACCCTAACTGCAGACAACACAAGTGATGGTGTCTGACTGTCTAACTGCAGACAACACAAGAGTGATGGTGTCTGACTGTCTAACTTTACAGACAACACAAGAGTGATGGTGTCTGACTGTCTAACTGCAGACAACACAAGAGTGATGGTGTCTGACTGTCTAACTACCCAGACAACACAAGAGTGATGGTGTCTGACTGTCTAACTGCAGACAACACAAGAGTGATGGTGTCTGACTGTCTAACTACCAGACAACACTGAGTGATGGTGTCTGACTGTCTAACTGCAGAAAACACAAGAGTGATGGTGTCTGACTCACTAGCTGCAGACAACACTGGTGATGGTGTCTGACTCACTAACTGCAGACAACACAAGAGTGATGGTGTCTGACTCACTAACTTTTCACAGACAACACAAGAGTGATGGTGTCTGACTCACTAACTGCAGACAACACAAAAGAGTGATGGTGTCTGACTCACTAACTGCAGACAACACAAGAGTGATGGTGTCTGACTCACTAACTGCAGACAACACAAGAGTGATGGTGTCTGACTCACTAACTGCAGACAACACAAGAGTGATGGTGTTTGACTCACTAACTGCAGACAACACAAGAGTGATGGTGTCTGACTGTCTAACTGCAGACAACACAAGAGTGATGGTGTCTGACTCACTAACTGCAGACAACACTGAGTGATGAATTGTCTGACTCACTAACTGCAGACAACACAAGAGTGATGGTGTCTGACTCACTAACTGCAGACAACACAAGAGTGATGGTGTGCAGCTCACTAACTGCAGACAACACAAGAGTGATGGTGTCTGACTCACTAAACTGCAGACAATACTGAGTGATGGTGTCTGACTCACTAACTGCAGACAACACAAGAGTGATGGTGTCTGACTCACTAACTGCAGACAACACAAGAGTGATGGTGTTTGACTCACCACTAACTGCAGACAACACAAGAGTGATGGTGTCTGACTGTCTAACTGCAGACAACACAAGAGTGATGGTGTCTGACTCACTAACTGCAGACAACACTGAGTGATGGTGTCTGACTCACTAACTGCAGACAACACAAGAGTGATGGTGTCACAGCTCACTAACTGCAGACAACACAAGAGTGATGGTGTCTGACTCACTAACTGCAGACAACACAAGAGTGATGGTGTCTGACTCACTATGCAGACAATACTGAGTGATGGTGGCCATGTCTCACTAACTGCAGATAACAAGAGTGATGAGTGTCGAAGACTCACTAACTGCAGACAACACTGAGTGATGGTGTCTGACTCACCTAACTGCAGCAGACAACACAAGAGTGATGGTGTCACGAAGCTCACTAACTGCAGACAACACTGAGTGATGGTGTCTGACTCACTAACTGCAGACAACACAAGAGTGATGGTGTCTGACTCACTAACTACAGACAACACAAGAGTGATGGTGTCTGACTCACTAACTGCAGACAACACAAGAGTGATGGTGTCTGACTCACTAACTGCAGACAACACAATAGTGATGGTGTCTGACTCACTAACTGAAGACAGCACTGGGTGATGGTGTCTGACTCACTAACTGCAGACAGCACATAAGTGATGGTGTCTGACTCACTAACTACAGACAACACTGGTGATGATGTCTGACTCACTAACTGCAGACAACACAGAGGATGGTATCTGACTCACTAACTGCAGACAACACTGAGTGATGGTGTCTGACTGACTAACTGCAGACAACACTGAGTGATGGTGTCCTGACTCACTAACTGCAGACAACACAAGAGTGATGGTGTCTGACTCACTAACTGCAGACAACACTGGTGATGATTGTCTGACTCACTAACTGCAGACAACACTGGTGATGGTGTCTGACTCACTCTGCAGACAACACTGGTGATGGTGTCTGACTCACTAACTGCAGACAACACTGAGTGATGGTGTCTGACTCACTAACGACAACACAAGAGTGATGGTGCCCGACTCACTAACCCCCAGACAACACAAGAGTGATGGTGCCCTGACTCCCCTAACTGCAGCAGACAACACAAGAGTGATGGTGTCTGACTCACTAACTGCAGACAACACAAGAGTGATGGTGTCTGACTCACTAACTGCAGACACATCTCATCTACTTTAATAGAGTGCAGATATTTTAGACATATAGAAGAGGATAAGGGACACCTGTATACATATGAGGATGTGTGACACGTGGAGACATACAGAAGATACAAGACACTTGCATACATTAAAAGAGTTTGTATTCAGTGGTCAAACTAAGAATGACTGTAGTGACACTAAGACATAAAACATGTTGAGTTGAGTCGTGGAGCAAGTGAGAGACAGAACCAGCGCTGAGGGGGACCAGCGCTGAGAGGCGGAACCAGCGCTGAGAGGCAGGACCAGCGCGGGGGAGGGAAAGGACCAGCGCTGAGGGGCGGGACCAGCGCTGAGGGCAGAACCAGCGCTGAGAGGCAGAACCGGGCTGAGATGCAGGACCAGCACTGAGAGGCAGAACCAGCACTGAGGGGCCCAGAACCAGCACTGAGAGGCAGAACCAGCACTGAGAGGCAGAACCAGCACTGGAGAGGCAGGACCACCCTGAGAGGCAGGACCAGCGCTGAGAGGCAGAACCACCCTGAGAGGCAGAACCAGCGCTGAGAGGCAGAACCAGCGCTGAGAGGCAGAACCAGCACTGAGCCCCCAGAACCAGCACTGAGAGGCAGGACCAGCGCTGAGAGGCAGGACCAGCGTTTTGAGAGGCAGAACCAGCGCTGGAGGGCAGAACTGGGTGCTGAGAGGCAGGACCACCCTGAGAGGCAGGACCAGCGCTGAGAGGCAGGACCAGCGCTGAAACCCCCAGGACCACCCTGAGAGGCAGAACCACCCTGGGGAGGCCCAGGACCAGCGCTGAGAGGCAGGACCGGGCTGAGAGGCAGGACCAGCGGGGAGGCAGGACCAGCGCTGAGAGGCAGGACCAGCGCTGAGGGCAGAACCAGCGCTGAGCCCAGGACCAGCGCTGAGAGGCAGGACCAGCGATGAGAGGCAGGACCAGCGCTGAGAGGCAGGACCAGCGCTGAGAGGCAGGACCAGCACTGAGAGGCAGGACCAGCGGTGAGAGGCAGAACCAGCGCTGAGAGGCAAAAACCAGCGCTGAGAGGGAGGACCAGCACTGAGAGCAGGACCAGCACTGAGAGGCAGAACCAGCGCTGAATAATAAGACACTGTGTCTGACACTCGCCCCTCCACGCTTCGAGCCCCGGTACATTTTTCCCTGGTTATTCATGGTAAAATAAAAGGGTGAATAATATTTTGGTGAAATAATGGAGTGGACACTTGTAAATGAACAGAGAAATACCACAGGGGGGCATAAACGGTGTAAAAAGTGACTGTATATTTCACTCTCAGTCTAAGAACCTTGAGTATATATATACCTGGTCTAGGTCTGAGATCTCCTTGAAGTATATATGTGAGAGGAGATACTGAACACGTTAACACCAAAATAACAAATCATCAATTGTTTGTGAGTATGAGTAAACTTTCAAGTTTTAACAATTGTAAACACTGATGATCAGAAGGTATCAAGACTAATGTCTTCGTCTCAGTCACATAAGTTTTCATGTGTCAGCCATAAATCAAGGTATCAAGTCTTGGCTGACTGACACTGTCAGATTAATGTGTCAGCCATAAATCAAGGCATCAACTTTTGGCTGACTGACACACTGGTCAGTTAATGTTCAGCCATAAATCAAGGTATCAACTTCTTGGCTGACTGACACACTGGTCAGTTAATGTGTCAGCCATAAATCAAGGCATCAACTTCTTGGCTGACTGACACACTGGTCAGTTAATGTGTCAGCCATAAATCAAGGCATCAACGTCTTGGCTGGCTGACACACTGGTCAGTTAATGTGTCAGCCATAAATCAAGGCATCAACTTCTTGGCTGGCTGACACACTGGGTCATTTAAATGTGTCAGCCATAAATCAAGGCATCAACGTCTTGGCTGACTGACACTGGTCAGTTAATGTGTCAGCCATAAATCAAACATCAACTTCTTGGCTGACTGACACACTGGTCAGTTAATGTGTCAGCCATAAATCAAGGCATCAACTTCTTGACTGACTGACACACTGGTCAGTTAATGTGTCACGATTATAAATGAGACAACAACGAATATATTGGGGGTAAGTATAATTTTTTTAGTGGGAAGGAGAGGGTAGTTATAATTCACTGGATCACGAACCTTCACCAGCACCAAGGAATCCACCTCCGACGGATTTGTCCAGAAATTAAGTGATAGTTCTCCATTTATCAGGCGGTCTTTTCTTTCCCCCCTTGCTCTGTCTGTCTCTGTCTGTCTGTCTGTCTGTCTGTCTGTCTCTGTCTTTTGTCTCTGTCTCTCTCTCTCTCTCTCTCTCTTTTTCTCTCTCTCTCTCTCTCTCTCTCTCTCTCTCTCATCAAACTTGCAACATTTCATATAGTTGTCACAGAAGAGGTAATTATATGTTGTTTCAGCTTCCACATGTTAGAAATGTTAGTGTTAGTTTGTCTCTGTTCTCACAACAACATTCACTTAATTAATTCTTGTGAAAAACATATTTTGTCTCTTCACAATATATAAAAAAGTATATACTCGGCAGGAGATGCAACATCTCAATGAAAAGCAGGGGCGCCACGAATGCTGAGAGACAACACAATAAGTGTCAGGGGCCCAAGACTGTTCAATTGCCTCCCAGCATACAAAAGGGGAATTACCAATAGACCCCTGGCTGTCTTCAAGCAGGAGCTGGACGGGCACCTGAAAGTCAGTACCTGACCAGCCGGGCACCTTTACCTGGAGTTTACCTGGGAGAGGGTTTCGGGTCAACGCCCCGCGGCTCGATCTGAGACCAGGCCTCATGGTGGATCATGGTCTGATCAACCAGGCTGTTACTGCCGGCCGCACGCAAACTGACGTACGAACCCGGGCCCCGGGTTTGGGCAGGTACTGACTTTAGGTGCCTGTCCAGTGCCTTCTTGAAGACAACCCCGACAATCCCCCTAATGTTTTGGGGGGCAGTTAAAGGTCTTGGGCCCCCACATTTGTGTTGTCTCTCAGTGGCTTGGGGCCCCCGCCCTTTTTTGAAATGTTCCCCTCTCCTCCCCCAAAAAACCTTTTTTTCATAGGGGGAGATTTTCGTGGGTTTGGTACTTTCACAGCACCATGGTTTTCTTCCACAGCACCATGGTCACTTCCACAGCACCATGGTCACTTCCACAGCACCATGGTCACTTCCACAACACCTTTGGGCACTTCCACAGCACCATGGTCACTTCCACAGCACCATGGTCACTTCCACAGCACCATGGTTACTTCCACAGCACCATGGTTACTTCCACAGCACCATGGTCACTTCCACAGCACCTTGGTCCCTTCCCCAACACCATGGGCACTTCCACAGCACCATGGTCATTACAGCACCCTGGTCACTTCCACAGCACCATGGTCACTTCCACAACACCATGGTCACTTCCACAGCACCATGGTCACTTCCACCCGCACCATGGTCACTTCCACAGCACCATGGTCACTTCCCACAACACCATGGTCACTTCCACAGCACCATGGTCACTTCCCCCCCAGCACCATGGTCACTTCCACAGCACCATGGTCACTTCCACAACACAATGGTCCCCTCCACAGCACCATGGTCACTTCACAGCACCATGGTCACTTCCACAGCACCATGGTCACTTCCACAGCACCAGGGTCACTTTTCCCCAGCACCATGGTCACTTCCACCCGCACCATGGTCACTTCCACAGCACCATGGTCACTTCCACAGCACCATGGTCCTTCCCACAACACCCTGGTCACTTCCACAGCACCTTGGTCCTTCCACAGCACCATGGTCCTTCCACCCGAACCATGGTCACTTCCACAACACCATGGTCCCTTTCCCCAGCACCATGGTCACTTCCACAGCACCATGGTTACTTCCACAGCACCATGGTCACTTCCACAGCACCATGGTCACTTCCACAGCACCATGGTAACTTCCACAGCACCATGGTCACTTCCACAGCACCATGGTCACTTCCACAGCACAATGGTCACTTCCACAGCACCATGGTCACTCGCCTACCACTAGGTCATGTGACCTGCGTGTTTAGGTTTAACCTCTGCACTGAAAGTTGACTTTACTGAAGGCGGCTGTATTATGGGACCGAATTAATCTGTATTCAAACTTTACCTTATCTCTCATTATCTAAGATCCTTCCTTCTCCCTCATTACTTAATAAGCTTCTTATCTCTCATTATCTAAGCTCCTTCCTTCTCCCTCATTACTTAATAAGCTTCTTATCTCTCATTATCTAAGCTCCTTCCTTCTCCCTCATTACTTAATAAGCTTCATATCTCTCATTATCTAAGCTTCATATTCTGTTATTATCTAAGCTTCCCTCCTATCTCATTAGCTTCACTTATTTTCTCATTATCTAAGCCTTCTCTCTCTCTCTCTCTCTCTCTCTCTCTCTCTCTCTCTCTCTCTCTCTCTCTCTCTCTGTCTCTCTCTCTCTCTCTCTCTCTGTCTCTCGTCATGTGTCAGTTCTGGTGTTCTCGTCAGCCTTGATGGCCTAACCTCGTTATCAAGCACACGATGGTAATTGCCATGCACGAAATTCTAATTAACGAGATGAGAAGCTGTTGGGATTGAAGGCTAATTACTTGCCTCTTTATATTTAACGAGATGAGTTTGACCAACTTCTGACACATTAAACTTTAATAACCACTGTAATGAATTGATATTAATGGGCGTGAGTGATGTACTGTATATGTACACACTCACACACATACACACACACACACAGAAAAACACACACACACACACACACATACACACACATACACATACACACAGTATTAAAATATTTAACTTTTGTACTTGTGCAAAATTGTTCTTGCAATTCTTTTATCTAAAATGATATATACACTCTGAGGTGTGTATTTCTCAGTGTATATACACTGGAGTATATACTATTTAAAACTCTGAGGTGTGTATTTCCCTTAATTTATATACACTGAGAGTTTTACTATTTAAAACTCTGAGGTGTGTATTTCTTAGTTTATAACTGAATATATATAAAACTATTAACATGAACCGCCCCTAGCAGTAATAGTGTAGGTAATTATTTCTCAATATTTCTTAATAGCATCTCGCTAATTACAAATTATTTTTTTGATAAATGAATTAAACAAATTAGCCTCATTATCATTTATCCATTATCATGAAAAATGTGATAAAACAATAATGTTTGTTATAATGTTATAGTTATAACGAAGTACTAAACGCGTAGGGGCCATAAGCATTTGGGGAATGGCAAGTCATCAGTGTTGATCCAAGTCAGGAATGAGTGTTCTCAGTCACAGGGTGAGTGTGTTGTCAGGAGTGACTCTCTCCTAATATTATTCCCAATGCTAGACACAGATATACCAAAGTTATATTCTACATTCTCCTTATGGGTGCTCTTCTTGGCTAAAATATCAACTTTATCATGAAGGAGTAATCCAATGTGTGACGCAATCCATAGCAAATGTACTTTAATTCCTTTGTCCCGGATTTTGAGTATCTATACCTGGCTTCTCCAATGAGCATGCTGTTAGAGTCATTATATGAGTCAAGAGCCTTCAATGATGACATAGAATCAGTAATGATGATAGAGTCAAGCTCAGTGTCATAAGTTAGCTTTAGTGCCATAAGGATTGCAAACAATTCAGTTTGCAGTGTAGACGCCAGTTGTTAATTTTTATGCCTAGTTCAAAAAAATATTATTGTTCTTAACTAGGAGGTGGCAACCAGAGCAGATGCAGCCCTGCCAGAAGACTCCTGTTTAGAGCCATCAGTGTATATAACTTGAGATAACTTATTACTACCAGCTAGGCGATAAATTTCTTCTTGAGCAGTTGCTTTAACAAGTGATTTAAGGAAGGGATTACTAGCAATGAGCTTCTTGGGAGGGACTTGCAGGTATGTGATATTAAATGAACACATCTTCCATGGAGGGGTGAAATGCTCTTGTTGCCTACAGTGATACAATTCATGCAGGTTGTCCGCTGAGCCAAGAGAAGATTAATTTCCTTGATCTCTCTTACTAGTCAGAGAAATAGCAAACATCGAATTAAAACTAAAGGAATCTTACAGGAATCAAGAGACACGGGAAGAACTAAAAGCCATAAATGAAATTGAAAGAAACCCTAAGTATTTCTTTTCCTATGCAAAATCAAAGTCGATAACAACAACCAGTATTGGGCCCCTACTTAAACGGGATGGGTCCTACACAGATGACAGCAAGGAAATGAGTGAGTTACTTAAATCCCAGTATGACTCAGTCTTTAGCGAGCCACTAACCAGACTGAAAATCGAAAACCTAAATGATTTTTTATGAGTGCCACAGAACTTGACAGACGCATGCCTTTCTGACATCATCACGACGCCAAATGACTTCGAAAAGGCAATAAATGACATGCCCATGCA
This sequence comes from Cherax destructor, assembly GCA_009830355.1. Classification (NCBI taxonomy): domain Eukaryota; kingdom Metazoa; phylum Arthropoda; class Malacostraca; order Decapoda; family Parastacidae; genus Cherax; species Cherax destructor. The sequence goes on from WNWK01027303.1 coordinate 12,986, forward strand.
CTCCGCTCCAGGCCCAGACTCATGGAACTCCGTGTTCATCAAGAACTGCAAGAAGCCCCTATCACGTGCTTTTAACATCCTATGGAGAGGGAGCATGGACACTGGGATCGTCCCGCAGCTACTAAAAACAACAGACATATCCCCGCTCCACAAAGGGGGCAGTAAAGCAATAGCAAAGAACTATAGACCAATTGCGCTAACGTCCCATATCATAAAAATCTGTCTGTCCCAACTACTGGACCACTACGACAAGGTCCTGGATGCTCTAGAAGATAAACAAAATACAGATGTTATATACACAGATTTTGCAAAAGCCTTTGACAAGTGTGACCATGGTGTAATAGCACACAAAATGCGTGATAAAGGAATAACAGGAAAAGTTGGTAGATGGATCTGTAATTTCCTAACATGTAGAACACAAAGAGTAGTAGTCAACAGAGTAAAGTCTGAGGCAGCTACTGTGAAAAGCTCTGTTCCACAAGGCACAGTACTTGCTCCCATCCTATTCCTCATCCTCATATCAGACATTGACAGGGATATAAGCCACAGTGCTGTGTCTTCCTTTGCAGATGACACCCGAATCTGTATGACAGTGTCCACCGTTGAAGACACTGCAAGACTCCAAGCAGACATAAACCAAATCTTTAAATGGGCTGCAGAAAACAATATGAAGTTCAATGATGAGAAATTTCAATTACTCAGATACGGAAAACGTGAAGAAATTAAAATCTCATCGGAGTACAAAACTAATTCCAACCACACAATAGAGCGAAAAACTAATGTCAAAGACCTGGGAGTGATCATGTCAGAGGATCTCACCTTCAAGGACCATAACAAAGTAGCAATTGCATCTGCTCGAAAAATGACAGGATGGATAATGAGAACCTTCAAAACCAGGGATGCCAAGCCCATGTTGACACTTTACAGATCGCTTGTTCTATCTAGGCTGGAATATTGCTGCACACTAACTGCACCTTTCAAGGCGGGTGAAATTGCTGACCTTGAAAATGTGCAGAGAACCTTCACGGCACACATAACTGCGATAAACCACCTCAACTACTGGGAACGCTTGAAGTTCCTAAACCTGTACTCTCTTTAGCGCAGGCGGGAGAGATACATTATTGTATACACATGGAAAATTCTCGAGGGAGGGTCTCTCACCAGCATCAAGGAACCCTCGTAGAGGGTCCCTAGTTCAAGCGCCCTTTACCAGCATCAAGGAACCTCCCTGGAGGGTCAGTAGATCAAATGTCCCTTAAAAGCATCAAGGAACCTCTCTGGAGGGTCTCTTACCAGCATCAAGGAACCCTCTTAGAGGGTCCCAAGATAAAGCGCCCTTCACCAGCATCAAGGAACCTTCCTGGAGGGTCTTTAGTTCAAGTGCCATTTACCAGCATCAAGGAACCTCCCTGGAGGGTCCCTAGATCAAGCGTCCTTCACCAGCATCAAGAAACCTCCCTGGAGGGTCCCTATATCAAGAGTCCATCAACAGCATCAAGGAACCTCTCTGGAGGGTCCCTAGATTAAGCGCCCCTCACTAGCATCAAGGAACCTCCCAGGAGGGTTCCTCATCAGCATCAAGGAACCTCCCTGGAGGGTCCCTCATCAGCATCAAGGACCCTCCCTGGAGGGACCCTAGATTAAGCGCCCTTCACCAGCATCAAGGAACCTCCCAGGAGGGTTCCTCATCAGCATCAAGGAACCTCCCTGAAGGGTCCGTCATCAGCATCATGGAACCTCCCAGGAGGGTCCGTAGATTAAGCACCCCTCACCAGCATCAAGGAACCTCCCTGGAGAGTCCCTCACTAGCATCAAGGAACCTCCCTGGAGAGTCCCTCATCAGCATCATGGAACCTCCCTGGAGATCCCTCATCAGCATCATGGAACCTCCCTGGAGAGTCCCTCTTCAGCATCAAGGAACCTCCCTGGAGAGTCCCTCTTCAGCATCAAGTAACTTACCTGGAGGGTCCGTAGATTAAGCGCCCCTCACTAGCTTCAAGGACCCTCCTGGAGGGACCCTAGATCAAGCGCCCCTCACCTGCATCAAGGAACCTCCTTGGAGGGTCCCTCATCAGCATCAAGTAACTTCTCTTTAGGGTTCCTAGATCAAGAGTTCCTCACCAGCATCAAGGAACCTCCCTGGAGCGTCTGTCACCAGCATCAAGAACCCTCGTAGAGGGTCCCTAGATCAAGTGCCCCTTAACAGCATCAAGGAACCTCCCTGGATGGTCCCTAGATCAAGTGCACCTTACCAGCATCAAGGATCCTCTCTGGAGGGTGTCTCACCAGCATCAAGGAACCCTCGTAGAGGGTCCCTAGTTCAAGCGCCCTTTACCAGCATCAAGGAACGTCTCTGGAGGGTCCCTATATCAAGTGCCCCTTACTAGCATCAAGAAACAGAGAGGGTCCCTCACCAGCATCAATGAACCTCCTGGAGGGTCCCTCACCAGCATTAAGGAACCTCCCTGGAGGGTCCCTCACCAGCATCAAGGAACCTCCCTGGATGGGCCCCACCAGTTCCCTGGATTAAGTCTGAATACCTTTCATTCCTACCTCTCACAGGTCCTGTGTGATCCCTACGGGTTTAGCTCTCCCCCACATAATTACAGTATAAAAAGGTCCAATAAATTATATACGTTATTGTCCAATAATCTGGCCTTAATTACATTGTCAAAAACAGTACTGGTCATTGCACAGTGTTGCAACAATTGTCCCATGATATTCTGATCAACATTGATACTTTCTGAGTTATTTATGGAGACCAATTTGTTAGTGTTAAGTAACTGTATAAGTATATATATTTGCTTCAGTTAAGCCATTAATGGGGACAGATTGTGTGGTGTTAGTGGAGCTTATATACTGCATTATATATTAAACCACTGTCTGACGGTGGCCCGTGGCCTGGTGGTGAAGCTCTGGCTTCCCACGCTTGCTCAAAGAGACATTCGGGGGTGTGCTGATAATCCTTTATTCAGATACAACATAACGAATGCTCCTAGCTGCAAAGAAATAATAACATAGGAAAGGAGAAACACTGCAGCAGGCCTGTTGGCCCATACTAGGCAGGTCTTTCACAATCCATAGCACTAACACAACGCTGAGGATCCGGGTTCGATTCCCAGCAAGGGTGGAAACATTGGGGATGTTTCCTTACACCGGTTGTCCCTGTTCGTAATAATGGGTACCTGGGTGTTAGTGGACTGGTGTGGATGGCATCCTGGGTGTTAGTGAACTTGTGTGGGTGGCATCCTGGGTGTTAGTGGATTGATGTGTGTGGCATACTGGGTGTTAGTGGACTGGTGTGGGTGGCATCCTGGGTGTTAGTGGACTGGTGTGGGTGGCATCCTGGGTGTTATTGGACTGGTGTGGGTCACATCCTGGGTGTTAGTTGACTGGTGTGGGTCACATCCTGGCTGTTAGTTGACTGGTGTGGGTCACATCCTGGGTGTTAGTTGACTGGTGTGGGTCACATCCTGGGTGTTAGTGGACTGGTGTGGGTCAATATCTGAGTGTTATGGAACTCATTTGAGTGTTAAGTAACTGTATAGTTACTTATTTGCCTTCAGGTTAGTACTGGGGTACATTGTGGTGTTATGGACTTTGTACTCATCCTGTGTACCCTGTCTGACGGTGGCCATCCTGGTGAGTGAGCTGGTTCCACCTTGTAAGGGACTGGTGTGAGTAATCCTTTTAAAATGACAGTCACTCCTAGTGATATCTAAGTGGACTTTGGCACACCTGTGATATATGGCTGGTCTTTCACAATCCATGGATATTAACGTGAGGATGGGTCATCTGATTAGTGATGGTGTGGAAACATTGGGATGTTTACTGGGTACACCGGTTGTTGTTCTATTGGGTACCTGGGTGTTAGTGGACTGGTGTGGTGCATCCTGGGTGTTAGTGGACTGTGTGGGTCCATCCTGGGTGTTAGTGGATGTGTGTGCATCTGGGTGTTAGTGGACTGGTGTGGGTCATCCTGGGTGTTAGTGGACTGGTGTGGGTGCAATCTGGGTGTTATTGGACTGGTGTGGGTCACATCCTGGGTGTTAGTTGACTGGTGTGGGTCACATCCTGGGTGTTAGTTGACTGGTGTGGGTCACATCCTGGGTGTTAGTTGACTGGTGTGGGTCACATCCTGGGTGTTAGTGGACTGGTGTGGGTCACATCCTGGTGTTAGTGGACTGGTGTGGGTCACATCCTGGGTGTTAGTGGACTGGTGTGGGTCACATCCTGGGTGTTAGTTGCCTGGTGTGGGTCACATCCTGGGTGTTAGTGGACTGGTGTGGGTCACATCCTGGGTGTTAATGGACTTATTTGGGTGGCATCCTGAGTGATAGTGGACTGGTGTTGGTCACATCCTGGGTGTTAGTGGACTGGTGTGGGTCACATCCTGAGTGTTAGTGGACTGGTGTGGGTCACATCCTGAGTGTTAGTGGACTGGTGTGGGTCACATCCTGTGTGTTAGTGGACTGGTGTGGGTCACATCCTGGGTGTTAGTGGTCTGGTGTGGGTCACATCCTGGGTGTTAGTGGTCTGGTGTGGGTCACATCCTGGGTGTTAGTGGACTGGTGTGAGTCACATCCTGGGTGTTAGTGGACTGGTGTGGGTCACTTCCTGGGTGTTAGTGGTCTGGTGTGGGTCACATCCTGAGTGTTAGTGGACTGGTGTTGGTCACATCCTGGGTGTTAGTGGACTGGTGTGGGTCACATCCTGAGTGTTAGTGGAGTGGTGTGGGTCACATCCTGAGTGTTAGTGGACTGGTGTGGGTCACATCCTGAGTGTTAGTGGACTGGTGTGGGTCACATCCTGGGTGTTAGTGGACTGGTGTGGGTCGCATCCTGGGTGTAAGTGTACTGGTGTGGGTCACATCCTGGGTGTTAGTGGACTGGTGTGGGTGGCATCCTGGGTGTTAGTGGACTGGTGTGGGTGGCATCCTGGGTGTTAGTGGACTGGTGTGGGTCACATCCTGAGTGTTAGTAGACTGGTGTGGGTCACATCCTGAGTGTTAGTGGACTGGTGTGGGTCACATCCTGGGTGTTAGTAGACTGGTGTGGGTCACATCCTGAGTGTTAGTGGACTGGTGTGGGTCACATCCTGAGTGTTAGTGGACTGGTGTGGGTCACATCCTGAGTGTTAGTGGACTGGTGTGGGTCACATCCTGTGTGTTAGTGGACTGGTGTGGGTCACATCCTGTGTGTTAGTGGACTGGTGTGGGTCACATCCTGGGTGTTAGTGGTCTGGTGTGGGTCACATCCTGGGTGTTAGTAGTCTGGTGTGGGTCACATCCTGGTTGTTAGTGGACTAGTGTTGGTCACATCCTGGGTGTTAGTAGACTGGTGTGGGTCACATCCTGGGTGTTAGTGGTCTGGTGTGGGTCACAATTTGTGTGTTAGTAGACTGGTGTGGGTCACATCCTGGGTGTTAGTGGTCTGATGTGGGTCACATCCTGAGTGTTAGTGGACTGGTGTTGGTCACATCCTGGGTGTTAGTGGACTGGTGTGGGTCACATCCTGGGTGTTAGTGGACTGGTGTTGGTCACATCCTGGGTGTTAGTGGACTGGTGTGGGTCACATCCTGAGTGTTAGTAGACTGGTGTGGGTCACATCCTGGGTGTTAGTGGACTGGTGTGGGTCACATCCTGAGTGTTAGTGGACTAGTGTGTGTCACATCCTGTTTTGTTAGTGGACTGGTGTGGGTCACATCCTGGGTGTTAGTGGACTGGTGTGGGTCACATCCTGGGTGTTAGTGGACTGGTGTGTGTCGCATTCTGGGTGTAAGTGTACTGGTGTGGGTCACATCCTGGGTGTTAGTGGACTGGTGTGGGTGCATCCTGGGTGTTAGTGAACTGGTGTGGTCCATCCTGGGTGTTAGTGGACTGGTGTGGGTCCCTCCTGGTGTCAGTGGACTGGGGTGGGTCCATCCTGGGTGTTAGTGGACTGGTGTGGGTCACATCCTGGGTGTTAGTGGACTGGTGTGGGTCACATCCTGTGTGTTAGTGGACTGGTGGGGGCACATCCTGGGTGTTAGTGGACTGGTGTGAGTCGCATCCTGGGTGTAAGTGTACTGGTGTGGGTGGCATCCTGGGTGTTAATAGACTGGTGTGGGTCACATCCTGAGTGTTAGTGGACTGGTGTTGGTCACATCCTGGGTGTTAGTTGACTGGTGTGGGTCACATCCTGTGTGTTAGTGGACTGGTGTGGGTCACATCCTGGGTGTCAGTGGACTGGTGTGGGTCACATCCTAAGTGTAAGTTTACTGGTGTGGGTGGCATCCTGGGTGTTAGTAGACTGGTGTGGGTCACATCCTGGGTGTAAGTAGACTGGTGTGGGTCACATCCTGAGTGTTAGCGGAATGGTGTGAGTCGCATTCTGGGTGTTAGTGGACTTGTGTGGGTGACATCCTGGGTGTTAGTGGGAGAGATACATTATTATATACACTTGGAAAATTCTAGAGGGATTAGTACCAAACTTGCACACGAGAGTCACTCCCAAAAGACTCGGCAGGCGATGTAACATACCCCCAATGAAAAGCAGGTGTGCCACTAGCACGTTGAGAGACAACACAATAAGTGTCAGGGGCCCAAGACTGTTCAACTGCCTCCCAGCATAGATAAGGGGAATTACCAATAGACCCCTGGCTGTCTTCAAGCAGGCACTGGACAGGCACCTAAAGTCGGTACCTGACCAGCCAGGCTGTGGTTCGTACGATGGACTGCATGCGGCCAGCAGTAACAGCCTGGTTGATCAGGCCCTGATCCACCATGAGGCCTGGTCATGGAGCGGGCCGCGGGTGCGTTGACCCCCTGAACCCTCTCCAGGTACACTCTAGGTTGGCCAACCTCTGGTATCTGTCTGTTAGATTACCATGTTGGTCAACCTGTGGTGTCTGTTAGATTACCATGTTGGTCAACCTCTGGTGTCTGTTAGATTACCATGTTGGTCAACCTCTGGTGTCTGTTAGATTACCATGTTGGTCAACCTCTGGTGTCTGTCTGTTAGATTATCATGTTGGTCAACCTCTGGTGTCTGTCTGTTAGATTACCATGTTGGTCAACCTCTGGTGTCTGTCTGTTAGATTATCATGTTGGTCAACCTCTGGTATCTGTCTGTTAGATTACCATGTTGGTCAACCTCTGGGGTCTGTCTGTTATATTACCATGTTGGTCAGCCTCTGGTGTCTGTCTGTTAGATTACCATGTTGGTCAGCCTCTGGTGTCTGTCTGTTAGATTACCATGTTGGTCAACCTCTGTTGTCTGTCTGTTAGATTAACATGTGGTCAGGGTCTGGTGTCTGTCTGTTAGATTACCATGTTGGTCAGCCTCTGGTGTCTGTCTGTTAGATTATCATGTTGGTCAACCTCTTGTGTCTGTTAGGTGTGACAAAAGTAATGTCTGAAGTATTTCCCTTAATTAAGGTATTGGTAATGTTTAAGTGTCAGATGATATAATTCCCAGTGTTTTTTTTTTTTTTTTTTTAACATATCGGCCGATTCCCACCAAGGCAGGGTGCCCCGAAAAAGAAAAAAATCATCATCATTCACTCCATCACTGTCTTGCCAGAGGGGTGCCTTACACTACAGTTATAAATCTGCAACATTAACACCCCTCCTTCAGAGTGCAGACACTGTACTTCCCATCTCCAGGACTCAAGTCCGGCCAGCCGGTTTCCTGAATCCCTTCATAAATGTTACTTTGCTCACACTCCAACAGCACGTCAAGTATTAAAAACCATTTGTCTCCATTCACTCCTATTAAATACGCTCACACATGCTTGCTGGAAGTCCAAGCCCCTCGCACACAAAACCTCCTTTACCCCCTCCCTCCAACCCTTCCTAGGCCGACCCCTACCCCGCCTTCCCTCCACAGCAGATTTATACACTCTCGAAGTCATTCTGTCTCGTTCCATTCTCTCTACATGTCCGAACCACCTCAACAACCCCTCCTCAGCTCTCTTGATAATAGTCTTGGTAATCCCGCACCTACTCCTAATTTCCTAACTCCGAATTCTCTGCATTATATTCACACCACACATTGACCTCAGACATGACATCTCCACTGCCTCCAGCCTTCTCCTCGTTGCAACATTCATCACCCATGCTTCACACCCATATAAGAGTGTTGGTATAACTATACTCTCATACATTCCCCTCTTTACTTCCATGGACAAAGTTCTTTGTCTCCACAGACTCCGAAGTGCACCACTCACCTTTTTCCCCTCATCAATTCTATGATTCACCTCATCCTTCATAGACCCATCTGCTGACACGTCCACTCCCAAATATCTGAATACATTCACCTCCTCCATACTCTCTCCCTCCAATCTGATATCCAATCTTTCGTTACCCAGTGACGAAAAGATTGGATACGTACCATAAATAATGTTTATGTACCATAAATAATGTCAATAAATGTTGTGGACGCAGCAACTCTTTCATAAGGTCAGGTCAAGAATTAACTTATACTGTGCACATAATTTACCAGTGTTACTGGTTTAAAGATAATTAATAATTTAATACAGTGGTCCGTTGCCTGGTGGCTCAAGCTCTCGTTGGTCCTTAGACCGGTTGTCCATGTTAGTGGACTGGTGTGGGTCGCATCCTGGGACAAAACTGACCTAATTTGCGGGAAATGCTCAGCATAACAAGGGACTTTCTATATAGTAGTATGTCATTGATGTCAGCTATGGTCTGTATACCATGTACATGTACTGGTAGTAAATAAAGATATTATTATTACAGGTCCAAATTGTGGGAGTGTGTGGGAGAAGTGTGTGGGAGGAGTGTGTGTGGGAATGTGTGGGAGGAGTGTGTGGGAGGGGTGTGTGAGGAGTGTGTGTGTGTGGGAGTAGTGTGTGGGAAGGGTGTGTGGGAGGAGTGTGTGGGAGGAGTGTGTGGGAGGAGTGTGTGTGGAGAGAGGAGTGTGTGGGAGGAGTGTGTGGGAGGAGTGTGTGGGAGGAGATGTGGGAGGGAGGTGTGTGGAGATGTGTGGGAGGGTGTGTGGGAGTAGTGTGTGGGAAGGGTGTGGGAGGAGTGTGTGAAGGATGTGGGAGGTGTGTGTAGGAATGTGTGGGAGGGGTGTGGTGGTGTGAAGTGTGTTGGAGGAGTGTGGGAGAGTGTGTTTGGGAGGAGTATTGTAAGCAGCCTATACTTAGTCCCTTTCAAATTACGCGGCACTACGGTGCTGCCATCTGTAGGCCTATCAAAGTCAGACTGGACTGCCATGTTTATTTCTCACTCTTGCAGCCTACCTGACTGAAGCTGGTTCTACCCTAGCTGGCTTCCGGTCCCCTCTCACGCTCTGCTCCCGTGTGTACCCACATCTCTTGATAAATAAAGAGTCATCTAGTCCGCGGCCGTATCTCTACACCTACGCTACCATTCTACTGCACGATATCTAACGAAGTAAGGCAAGAACAGTATAACAGTATGTGGTATATGTAGATATTTGTATATATTTCCTGTGAACTGCGATAATAATAACAGTAGAAATAATAATAATAATAATAATAATAATAATAATAATAATAATAATAATAATAATAATAATAATAATAATAATGTTTATTTCAACAAGTACATGATACAATACTACACATCATAGTTGACATTATTGACACACTATATAGAAAGTCTCCGTTATACACAACATTTACCACAACTTAGGTTAATGTTGTCCACCAGAATGCCACCCACAACAGTCTGCTAGCACCAAGGTACCTATTTATTGATAGGTATTCAGGAGCAGCATTGGTGGGATTGATCCCGGACTCTGAGTGTGTAAGCTGAGGAGATTATCAACCAAGCCACGAGCATACACGAGTGGTGGTTTTGATAAGGACCTGCCTTGTATGGGCCAGTAGGCCTTCTGCAGTGTTCCTCCATTCTTATGTTCTTATAACTGTCTTAACACCTACACAAAATTATGTGTGTAAAATATGCTTCCTAAGATAACATATTTGTTAACAGTTAAATGTTGTTATATATAATGTGATGTAGCGGTACGATAACATATTGCAGCACCAACAATGTTCAGTTGGTGGTGGCAGTATCAAGATCAACACAGTGTCAGTTCCTCACACCAACAACACTCTCTCAACACCACACTGACAACACAGTGTCAGTTCCTCACACCAACAACACTCTCTCAACACCACACTGACAACACAGTGTCAGTTCCTCACACCAACAACACTCTCTCAACACCACACTGACAACACAGTGTCAGTTCCTCACACCAACAACACTCTCAACACCACACTGACAACACAGTGTCAGTGCCTCACACCAACAACACTCTCTCAACACCACACTGACAACACAGTGTCAGTGCCTCACACCAACAACACTCTCTCAACACCACACTGACAACACAGTGTCAGTGCCTCACACCAATAACACTCTCTCAACACCACACTGACAAAACCTTGTTCAACCTCAGAACCATTGTAGTGTAAAGTGTAACTTCTGATTATAATCTGATTGAATTAGTGTTTATAAAGTTTTGTGAACATTATCAGTGACAGTGTGGTGCCACACCCAGTGTACAGTGAGACAGTGTGGTACCTCACCCAGTGTACAGTGACACAGTGTAGTGCCTCACCAAGTGTACAGTGAGACAGTGTGGTGCTATCACACTATTGGGATACTCAACAAGGTAAGATTTAATAAACTCTAAACACAATTGTTGACAATATCATCAGTAGTCACTCTAGGAAAAAACTGTCCTGGTCTAAGGTGAATCATTTACTTACAAGTCTCTGCCTTCATAACTACCATAAAGTCTTCCTTCATGACTGCATTAAATAATGTGGGAAAGTAACATTAAGTCAACAATAGTGTTAGGTAGCAGGTTTGTGTACGTCTTTGTGACGCAATATTTTCCACACCAAACACTCTTGATTATTTTATAAGAGTTAGGCATTAAAAATTTCCTTAACACTGACCGTTTTCTATACAATACAGAGAATATATATACGTACTACACACATAATAATAATAGTTTATTTAGACATGGTACAATGATACATAGTTAGGTAGACATGATACAATGATACATAGGTATAAATGAGGTGTACATGCCAAAAGCCCCTAATATGCTGTGCATTGCTTGCATAACCAACTCTTGTGTGATTGTTTTCCCAGGATTAGGGTTGGGAAATTAGATCTAAGAAAAATGATCCCAAATGGATAAACAATAGATTAAAACATCTCATTGGTCGAAAGAGAGGCACATATAGGCCTATCAAAAGAGGGGATGTGGAGTTAAGAAATCAATATATTCAAGATTCAAGATTTTTTTTTTTAGATTTTGCCACCGAAGTGGCTAGTTTATTGTGCACCCCATATCCATCCTGTGGACGGTAGCGCAAGAGCATATGTATACACAAAAGGCCTATGCACTAGGCCCCAAAGGGGTTAACAATTGTACATTTGGGTTTATATCTACATTTCAATTATCTGTTACAAGCAAATTTATGAAATTGGCTTAGTACAATTGGTATCTTATTTCATGAATAAGTGCTTTATTTCTCTGTAAAAATTACAATGTGTGTATTACATTTAAGGACTATAATTACAAAGATGGCCGCTAGCATGCCTGGGCATGCTAGGCATTTCGGGCAGACTTAATACTAGTTCTTAATCTATATGTGGGGAAGTATAAGAGATTGTCTATCTGGGCTACTGCCACTTGCAACAAACAATCTCCGGGAGATGACCGCCTAGTATAATTTTACCACAGTCACTCCCTTGAGGTATGTGAGAAAACTTGAGTCACCCTGGTCACTGAGATGGCTCCCTTCGATAATTTCACACCCTCTGAACCCACTTACGCTCTAGACCAGTGTAAATAAATCTGAATAGATAATAATAATAATTATGGTATGGTTAATTTAAAGTGGACTGTATAGGTAATATTTGACTGTTTGGGGAGTAGTACAGAATACAATGGGTTAATATTTACTCACACTTTATCCGTGTCCTTGATGTTCACTGGAGACCCCCTTTTCTTTTCCCCTGCAGACACATTATCTCAACATACCTACTGGCCAGATGGAAACCCAAGCCCCAAAATGCATACGTACAGTGGGGAAGCCGCATTCTTGTCGATAGCTTTCAATAGATCCTTCTTGCTCAGTAGATATATTTTTCCCCGTAAGATGATGGTAGGGGTTGCCCCTTTTCCCCCCGAAGAAACCTTGCCCCCCACCCCCACGGGACGGGCGTTTACAACATGGGTTGATGGGGGGGCGATTCATATCCTCTCGTTTTTTTTTATTACAGTTTTTTTTTAAAACTTTTCACTTTTCCCTATGGCTTAATGCCCCATATTTTATAAAATTCCCTCCAAACCGAAATTCAGGTCGAGAGTAAAGAAAAACCCCCCCCTTTCCCATAAACAGGGGGTCCGGGATGGCCCCCTGTCTGCCTGTGAAAAACCCCTTTTTCATTTCCCAAATTTTTTTTAAAAAATCTGTTTTTTTTGGGGTCAACCCCAAACCCCTTTAAATTTAAATTTTCCGCCTTTACTATTAAAATCCCCAGAAGGGGGGTTTTTTACCCGTATCGTCGTTTCCCATCATGACCCCAATTAGGCCAAACCAACCCCATTCCCGGGGGTAAAATTTTTCCCCAATTTGTCCTCAAATATGGGATTTTCCCCCGGACCGAATGCCCCAGAAGGCCCCCTTTTTTCATTTATATTGGGGTGAACCATTAAGTCCGGTCTGGTTGACGCAATCCCCAAAACCCGAAATCATTTTGGCAGATACCCCGGTTTGGGGAACCCACTGACCCCTCGCCCTCTGCCCCCCCTGCCGCCTCCTCCCCCCCCCATATCCCCCCCCCGGTCATACCGGGTGGTTGGGGTTTTTAATCTCAGGTCCCCATAAAAATTTAAAACCCCCCCAGCACATTAAAAAAATATCTATTCATATTGGGGAAAAAATAATTTTAAAAAATTGGGGAAAAAAACCCAAAATTTTCCACACTATATTACAAATTAAATAATACAAATTTTAAATGATTAAAAGATTTACCATATGAGATAGTTCAGAATGTTTAAAATTTTAAAAAAAAAAAAATAATAGAATGGTTTTTTCTTCATGTCTTTTTTATTAAAATCCAATATTGGAGTATATGGAAAAAAAAAAATTGTTTTTTAAAATATTAAAAAAACATATTCAGGAATGTTTACTGTCCTTTTTGGGGGGGGGGGCTTTTGGGGAGATGAGGATATGTACTAACCAAGGGCACAATAACCCCACACACTGTTCTAACACATGACCCCAAAAAAAACCCCAATATTCTAACACATGTCACAATAACCCACACACCGTTCTAATATATGACACAATAAAACCCCCCCTGTGGGAATTGTGGGATTATTCTGGGGTTCACCCCACTTACAAAAAAAACCAAGGGGGATGACCCCAATTTAATTTCGCGGTTATCCC
>WNWK01027304.1:0-26437 GCA_009830355.1 Cherax destructor
GAATGAGGGAGACATGATCGAGGTATACAAGTGGAAAATGAGTATTAACAAAGGGGATATAAATAAGGTCTTGAGGATATCTCTCCAAGAGAGAACCCGCAATAATGGATTCAAGTTAGATAAGTTTAGATTTAGAAAGGATATAGGAAAGTATTGGTTTGGAAATAGGGTAGTTGATGAGTGGAACAGTCTGCCTAGTAGGGTTATTGAAGCTAGGACCTTGGGTAGTTTCAAATTTAGGTTGGATAAATTCATGAGTGAGAGGGGTTGGATTTGAGTGGGACTCGCGCATGAGTGGGTAGAATTGTCAAAGCTTATTTCTTGGGTAGCATTGAAGATTGGGTTGAGCAAATATTCTGTTAGTGGGACGGATTGTGAAGGACCTGTCTAGTATGGGCCAACAGGCCTGCTGCAGTGTTCCTCCTTTCTTATGTTCTTATGTTCTGATAACAAGGAAAAAGAGTTGCTGGTTTTCACAGCAGTCTCCTGGACCTTCTTCAACTTCAGCTTCATCCCTTTAGAACCGACTAGCATCCATTCGTTGGTCTGATCATCGGCGACATTGGTCCGGGGATAATCCTTGCATATACCCTTCAATCGTTGAATTTCTCTTTCATAGCTTTCCTGCTTACAAGCTTCTCTTTTTGTCCTTAGACGTTGGAGATATAGCTGCTCGTAATCGAGGGAAACCATCATCCAATCTCAGGTAGCTAAGAACGGAAGCACAGTAGAAAAGTCTCCACAGAGAGTACACTAGACACGTCCTCCACATTTGGCAAGCTAACGAACAAGCAAGCAGCAGCATGGAACAGCCAATCAATGCTTGGGTAGTTTCAAATTTAGGTTGGATAAATTCATGAGTGAGAGGGGTTGGATTTGAGTGGGAATTGCACATGAGTAAATAGAATTATCAAAGCTTATTTCTTGGGTAGCATTGAAGATTGGGTTGAGCAAATATTCTGTTAGTGGGATGGAATGTGAAAGACCTGCCTAGTATGGGCCAAAAGGCTTGCTGCAGTGTTCCTCCTTTCTTATGTTCTTATGCCTGCACAGAAAGTGTAGTGTGTTATACTTCCTAAGTATCAATGAAGCTAAATATGTAAGATAAAGAGAGAGAGAGAGAGAGAGAGAGAGAGAGAGAGAGAGAGAGAGAGAGAGAGAGAGAGAGAGAGAGAGAAGAGAGAGAGAGAGAGAGAGAGAGAGAGAGAGAGAGAGAGAGAGAGAGAGGGAGAGAGAGAATGTTTACCTGGAGTTTACCTGAAGAGGGTTTCGGGGGTCAACGCCCCCGCGGCTCGGTCTGAGACCAGGCCTCATGGTGGATCAGGGTCTGATCAATCAGGCTGTTACTGCCGGCCGCATGCAAACTGACATACGAACCACAGCCCGGTTAGTCAGGTACTGACCAACCGGGACACAGGACAGGCACTGGACAGCCTGTCCAGTGCCTTCTTGAAGACAGCCATGGGTCTAATGTTATTCCCCCTAATGTATGTTGGGAGGCAATTGAACAGTCTTGGGCCCCGGACACTTACTGTGTTGTCTCTCAGTGTACTCGTGGCGCCCCTGCTTTTCATCGGGGGAATGTTGCATCTTCTGCCGAGTCTTTTGCTTTCATAGGGAGTGATTTTCGTGTGCAGGTTTGGTACCAATCCCTCCAGGACCTTTCAAGTGTATATTATCATGTATCTCTCTCGCCTGCATTCCAGGGAATACAGATCAAGGACCTTCAACCGTTCCCAGTAATTTAGGTGCTTTATCGTACTTATGTGTGCTGTGAAGGTTCTTTGTACACTCTCCAGGTCTGCAATGTCGCCAGCCTTGAAGGGGCCCGTTAAAGTACAGCAGTATTCCAGCCTAGAGAGAACAAGTGATTTGAAGTGTCATCATTGGCTTGGCGTCCATAGTTTTGAAGGTTCTCATTATCCATTCTATCATTTTCCTAGCCGATGAGGTAGATACATTGTTGTGGTCTTTAAAGGCGAGATCCTCTGACATTATCACTCCCAAGTCCTTCACATTTCTTTTTCGCTCTATTGTATGGTTAGAATTTGTCGTATACCTTGATACATTTTTAATTTCCTCAAGTTTTCCATATCTGAGTAGTTGAAATTTGTCCTCGTTGAACTTCATATTGTTTTGAGTGGCCCATTTGAAAATTTGGTTGATGTCCACTTGGAGTCTTGCAGTGTCTTCAATGGAGGTCACTGCCATGGCAATCCGAGTGTCATCCGCAAAGGAAGACAGAAATGAGGATGAGGAATAGAATGGGAGCGAGTACTGTGCCATGTGGAACAGAGCTTTTCACCGTGGCTGCCTGGGACTTTACTCTGTTTACTATTACTCTTTGTGTTCTATTTGTCAGGAAGTTATAGATTCATCTACCAACTTTTCCTGTTATTCCTTTATCACGCATTTTGTGTGCTATTACGCCATGGTCACACTTGTCGAAAGCTTTTGCAAAGTCTGTGTATACTACATCTGTATTTTGTTTATCCTCAACAGCATCCAGGACCCTGTCATAGTGGTCCAGGAGCTGTGACAGGCAGGAGCGACCTGCTCTAAACCCGTGTTGCCCTGGGTTGTATAAATGATGGGTATCTAGGCGGTAGGTGATCTTGCTTCTTAGAACCCTCTCAAAGATTTTTATGATATGTGATGTTAGTGCTATCAGTCTGTAGTTCTTTGTAATTGCTTTACTGCCACCCTTGTGGAGTGGGGCTATGTCTGTTGTTTTTAGTGTGTGTGGGATGACCCCTGTGTCCATGCTCCCTTCCATAGAATGCTGAAAACACGCGATAGGGGCTTCTTGCAATTCTTGATGAACACTGAGTTCCATGAGTCTGGGCCTGGGGCAGAGTGCATAGGCATGTCATTTATTGCCTTTTCAAAGTCTTGTGGAGTTAGAATAATATCCGAGATGATTTTTGAGATGACCAAATTTTGGGTTTCGTTCATAAAGAATTCATTTGGATTGTCGACCCTTAGTCTGGGCAGCGGCTCGCTGAACACTGAGTCGTATTGGGACTTTAATATCTCACTCATTTCTTGGCTGTCATCTGTGTATGTCCCATCCTGCATAAACAGAGGTCCAATACTAGATGTTATTTTTTCCTTAGATTTGGCATAAGAGATGAAGTATTTTGTTTTGTTTTTCAATTTCCTTGATGGCTTTTAGTTCTTCCTGTGATTCTTGTCTCCTGTAAGATTCCTTGAGTTTAAGTTCGATATTTGCAATTTCATTGTCCAGTGCCTCTCTACGTATTTCAGAAATATTGGCCCCTCTCAGCAGGTCTGTGACTCTTCGCCTTCGTCTGTATAGGGAGCGTCTCTCTTTCTAGTTTACATCCTCTTTTTCTTTTTCTTAATGAAATGTGTCTTGAGCAGATCTCAAGAACCACAGAGTTTATTTTTTCTAGGCAACTGTTCGGATCTGTGTTGTTTAGGATATCTTCCCAGAATGTTTCATTTAGGACATGGTTTACTTGATCCCATTCTATGTTTTTGTTATTAAAATTTAATTTTGTGAAGAGACCTTCCTGACTGATCACATTTTGCTGGTCAGGAGCCCTGTGCATACATGTCTGTACCTCTATTATGTTCTGATCTGAGTGTATTGTCTTTGATACGGTTATATTCCGTATCAGATCGTCGTTGTTAGTGAAGATGAGGTCCAGCGTATTTTCTAGTCTTGTAGGCTCTAATATTTGCTGGTTTATGGTGAATTTGGTGCAGAGATTTAATAGTTTGTGTGTGTGTGAATTTTCATCTGAGCTGCCTCCTGGGTGATCTCTGCTAAAGCATTGTTTGCTATACTCCTCCATTTTAGGTGTCTGAAGTTGAAATCTTCTAGTAGTAAGATGTTTGGGGCAGGAGTTGGGAGATTTTCCAGACAGTGGTCAATTTTCAAAAGCTGTTCCTGGAATTGCTGGGAAGTTGCGTCTGGAGGCTTGTATACCACCACAATGACAAGGTTTTGGTTTTCAATCTTTACCGTCAAAACTTCAACTACATCATTTGAGGTGTTTAGTAGTTCTGAGCAAATGAGCGACTCTGTGACGTACAGACCAACCCCCTTGTTGCCTGTTTAGTCTGTCGCATCTGAATAGGTTATAACCTGGGATCCATATTTCATTGTCATAATGATCCTTTATGTGGGTCTCTGTGAATGCCGCAAACATTGCATTTGACTCCGTGAGCAGTCCTTTGATGTAAGGAATTTTGTTGTTTTTTGACGGCTTTAGACCCTGTATGTTTTTAAAGACAAATGTCGTAATATTGGTGGAATTTAGTTTTTTTTTTATTTGCTGGCTCTAATATCTGTTGTTCTGGAGTGGAGGCCAGTGTCCGTGCCTCTGCTCCAGAAGTGTTTTCAGTTGGTGTAGGATTATTGTCATTTCTTGCAGTCTTTTTTCCCTTTTGGCCCTAAAAAAACTCTGTCCCTGGAGGGATTGTGGCTCCCCTCTTTTGTTTCCCATAGTCTGGCTGGTCTGTGTCTTCTTGTCCCCTTTAGATGATGTGCCTGGCAGTATGCGTTGTAGCATTTTCTTTCATGGATTGATGAGTGACACATTTCTGGGTGAAATAAGTTACAGGAGGGGAAGTTGCACTCTCCTGTTGCCATGTGGGTGCGGCATTTTTTGGGGTGGTCAAAGGTGCATGTCTCACCTGTTTTACCAGATAAACCGTGCCTGCAGATACCCATAGATGGGATTTCCGTTTGCTAGGATTCATTGTAGCTGCGTTCACTGCTGGTTCATTTTTGTCTGTTTCCTCCCTATCTATCCCCCCTGTATTGACATTAGTGCTTCTACCAGGTTTTGCTGGTAATGTGTCGATACTGTTCCCTGAGGCATCATCCCCTTTTGTTCCATCTCCAGCAGTATCTCTATTTTGTACCTCTGTGAGTTGAATAGCGTTGTCTTTATTTGTTTCATCACCAGGGCCAGTGTCTCCTTTTGATTCAATGTCCTCCAGGACATCACTAGCACCCTCAGGAGCACTGTCCTCCAGGACAACACTAGCACCCTCAGGAGCACTGTCCTCCAGGACATCACTAGCACCCTCAGGAGCACTGTCCTCCAGGACAACACTAGCACCCTCAGCTGCACTGTCCTCCAGGACAACACTAGCACCCTCAGGAGCACTGTCCTCCAGAACAACACTAGCCCCCTCAGAAGCACTGTCCTCCAGGACAACACTAGCACCCTCAGGAGCACTGTCCTCCAAGACAACACTAGCACCCTCAGGAGCTCTGTCGTTCAAGACAGCCCCGTCCAAACCACCCATCTTATTTTCCCAGGTGTCATACCATGTTGACATTTCTTTCAAGAAGAATATTTTATTGGTGTTCTTGTCTTTTAATATAGATGTAATTTTCTCCTACAGGTGTATCTCGTTTGGGCAGACCCAAAAACATCTCTCTGAGTTTATGTCCAGTGTGGTCACTGGTTGAAAATCCCTGCATATACCATGGGACCATTGACCACAGAGATTGCAAGCAATCCAGCCTGTTTTCGTCCCTTACCCTTTCTACAGACTACACAGATCTTCATGGTGGTGGTCATCTTACAACTCTTGACAACTCTCCTAGCTAGCTAGTCTATTATTTCTCTAAGTATTTAGTTGTTTTAACAGTTCTTCCGAGTTGACTTATTTCCAACGAATCCGTTTGAAACCGGTCCTTTGTTCACTTATTTCTTGGACGAATCCGGGTGAATCCGGTTTGTGGCTCACTGTATATTTTTTTTTACTAATAACACCTTAAAAGTAGATCTGGCTATTTGTATTGTATCTATTTGTTGTAGTGGCTGTTTGGGTGTTTAATGAGGGCGTGTAAAACCCCGTCAGCTTATGAATCCGGTCAGGGGATACCTTGTTTTCAACGAATCCGTTTGAATCCGGTCGTTCTTTCACGTGTTTCTTGGACGAATCCGGGCGAATCCGGATTAGTGGATCACTTATTTTGGACGTATCCAGTCGGTGATTTTGGATTAGCACATGAAAAGGACTACTGGAAGAATATTTAACAGAGTAATATGTGTTCAGTTTGATACAAAAAGTATAACTTGCGTATTGGAGCAGCCGGTGGCTTTTGAAGAAGATTACTGGAAGAATATTTGATTTTCGTTGTGTATATTGCGACCGCTGCTAACTACAGGTTTAGTGTATTACCACAAACTGTATACGTCACTCCATCTCAATAAGTTCCGATTTGTTACTAGTTAATAGCTACGGCAACACTGTAAGGTTTCTGAATGATGACACTAGGTGGATGGTATCACTAAATTTTAGGTCAGGGACACTGGCAAGTTTAATAAAGATTATTAATTCGAGCTGACCGGCATGGTAGGGTTCTGGCGACTGTTGGCAACTGTTTACCACATGAAACATGCCTCCTTAGGCCTAATTTCACCTAAATTTTCACCTTACATTTATTTTGGTATCTTATGTGGACAACTTTCTGCTTCATCATGAATGCAAACATATAATTGTAGGTGACCTCAACCAACATCTTATACCTGGAGAGGGTTTCGGGGGTCAATACCCCCGCGGCCGGTCTGTAACCAGGCATCATGCAAAGGAATTTTGCTGAACACCTTTCAATGTTTAACATGAAAATCTTTGATGACTTCCCTACTCATATCTCTGGCTCCTCCCTTAACCCAGTAGTGTGTGATCTATCTGAAGGTACAGTCACTTGTAAACCTCTCAACCCAGTAGTGTGTGATCTATCTGAAGGTACAGTCACTTGTAAACCCCTCAACCCAGTAGTGTGTGATCTATCTGAAGGTACAGTCACTTGTAAACCCCTCAACCCAGTAGTGTGTGATCTATCTGAAGGTACAGTCAGTTGTAAACCCCTCAACCCAGTAGTGAATGATCTATCTGAAGGTACAGTCACTTGTAAACCTATCGGCTATGTTTTATCATCTGATCACAAGACTGACATTGAAGATTCCAACAGAATTAGGTGAAGAATCAACATGCTCAATATGCAAAAATTGAAAATTATGCAAAAATATTGAAAATTATGCAAAATATTGAAAATTATGCAAAATATTGAAAATTATGCAAAATATTGAAAATTATGCGAAATATTGAAAATTATGCAAAATATTGAAAATTATGCAAAATATTGAAAATTATGCAAAACATTGAAAATTATGCAAAATATTGAAAATTATGCAAAATACCGAAAATTATGCAAAATATTGAACGTGTGAAGAACCAGCTTAAACCCAGTATCCATGGGAAACAGGAAGTGTTGCCCCTCGAGGGAAGTACTGTTATACTTGTTTTTACTGTGGAGTGGTTAGTCTTTTTACTGTGGAGTGGTTAGTCTTTTTAGTGTAACTTAAAAGACTAGTTCAGGAAAATAAATCGCCCACTACTGGAAAACAGCGACTAATATAATTAAAAGCAAGAGAGTTAAGGGGATCTGTTACTCTGAGAGACCTATGGGACAAACCCTCATGAGCAGTGAATATACATAACGATCCCAGTAGAGAGCAGTGAAAGGAAAGTGTTCCTTGAAAAAAACAAGGAACACCGTAGTGATAAATTATGAGTGATAAAATATGTGAAGTGTGATAGGTTTGTTTACATGTCTTCAATGAGATGACGTGTCTTCAAACTGCGAAGTGTGATAGGTTTGATGACATGTCTTCAATGAGATGACGTGTCTTCAAACTGCGAAGTGTGATAGGTTTGATGACATGTCTTCAGTGTTCACTCAAATGCTTGTGAAAGTATTAGGAGTCCCGATAGATAGGAGAAAGACCAGTGAATTAAGTAGAACGACTTAAGGATAGTGAATTAACGTAAATGAAGTGCATTTAAACTACAATGTGGTATCACCTGTGAGAACCACTTCACTCTCACACCTCTGCTGTTTTTCTGTGAATTCAGTGTAAATTCTTTGCCAGAGGTGTGTATCCGAGTGCCCGAGGTCACTCGAAGCCATGTGCATCACGAAGCCACGTGTGTATCTATAAGCCATGTGGAGCGAGCCACGTGGGTTACCAAGCCAGATGTCCAAAGCCACATGCTGTTGTCTGCTGCCTGACGTGACGTCACCACACACATCCACGTAGTCACTGGTAGTAAGTCTTTCCAACGCTCAACCAAACTCTACTTAATGCAGTAAATTAGAGTTGAAGGCAAATATAAACCCATGAAAATAGTACAAAAACATTAATCTGATCATTTACGAAGGAGGGAGAGGGGATAAGTCGTTTTAAATACAATCCTCAGTTTTTTTTCTGTTGCCATCATGCGCCTGGCAGCGTTACCCACTGGGGCACTCACACATACGTAGTGGCAAGATCACCCTCCACAGTTAACCAACCTTAAAACAGAAACAATATTATATACAAGGTATACAGGCCTAGCTTACATCAATGACATACTACTATATAAAAAGTCACTTGTTATGCAGAGTATTTCGGGAAAATTAGGTCAGTTCTGTCCCAGGATGCGACCCACACAAGTCGACTAACACCCAGATACCCATTATTACAGATGAGAGAACATAGACAACCGGTGTAAGGAAACACGCCCAATGTTTCTACCCTCGCCGGGAATCGAACCCGGACCCTCGCCGTGTGAAGTGAGAGCTTTAGCCAACAGGTCACGGGCCACCAGCCTCGTACATTGTGTGAGAATCGGGAAACGTGTCCAAAATGGGAAAGAGTAAGTGATATTAAACATCTAAAGAAATGTTTTGATGGGTAGTAAGTCATAGCATTCAAAATACCCTTCAACCACTTCAACCACCTCCACCTCCCCGCCACGACCCTCTGCAGTAAGGTTCACTCAAGTGGTAAACAGGTTTCATGGTACCCAGATTGCTAATAGGATACGAGCAGGATGGCACGTAGGAATACCTGTGGAACATGTGGAAAGGTTCTTGGAAAAAATGTAGGATCACATGTAGCCCATATTTTTCAAAACACTATATCTCTTGTTCAAGAGTAAACAGGATTCAGGAAAGTACGAAGGAGGGTAATAAATAAAAATAAGAAAACAGAGAGGCCCTCTTGGATAGTCTATCCAAGATATATAGAACATGGATGGAAGAGTAAGTGGCGACTCCCATTGATCCTAAATGTAAGATAACAACTTATAACAACATACAAAATGCTCTTTTTACAGCAGATGACCCGGAAGTAAATAGAAACCCACTGCAAAAGAGTTAATGTAACGATAACATCAGTTTGTTCAGTGTCCAGCCCTAGTGCTGATCCAGCCACAAACCCCAATACAGATTACACTGCAGACTCAGTTAAACACTTTACCACAGCTACTATTACAGATTTAATTAATAGAACAGCCACCATTACAGGAAACTACAGCCACCATTACAGATTTAGTAGAGCAGGAGTCTGCTTCTGGGGACAGTGTTGGTTCATTTCTAGAAATAGCTGATGGTGGGGATTCTGTTAATTGCTGAAGATAGTAATAGAGCAGTTTTATGAATTATAGACTGAGAACTCAACCCTCACAAATTCTAGCCAGCTGAAAGTAATATATATATATATATATATATATATATATATATATATATATATATATATATATATATATATATATATATATATATATATATATATATATATTTTTTTTTTTTTTTCAACAAGTCGGCCGTCTCCCACCGAGGCAGGGTGACCCAAAAAGAAAGAAAATCCCCAAAAAGAAAATACTTTCATCATCATTCAACACTTTCACCACACTCATACATAATCACTGTCTTTGCAGAGGCGCTCAGATACGACAGCTGAGAATAGTTCCTCCCAGCTGTCAAGACTCAAGTCCAACTAAATCAATTAACTGGATTCCCTGAATCCCTTCACAAAAGGTTACCCTGCTCACACTCCAACAGCTCGTCAGGTCCCAAAAACCATTCATCTCCATTCACTCCTATCTAACACGCTCACACATGCTTGCTGGAAGTCCAAGCCCCTCGCCCACGAAACCACGAAACCTCCTTTACCCCCTCCCTCCAACCTTTTCTAGGACGACCCCTACCCCGCCTTCCTTCCCCTACAGATTTATACGCTTTCCAAGTCATTCTACTTTGATCCATTCTCTCTAAATGACCAAACCACCTCAACAACCCCTCTTCAGCCCTCTGACTAATACTTTAAGTAACTCCACACCTTCTCCTAATTTCCACACTCCGAATTTTCTGCATAATATTTACACCACACATTGCCCTTAGACAGGACATCTCCACTGCCTCCAGCCTCCTCCTCGCTGCAGCATTTACAACCCATGCTTCACACCCATACAAGAGTGTTGGTACCACTATACTTTCGTGCATTCCCTTCTTTGCCTCCATGGATAACGTTTTTTGTCTCCACAGATACCTCAACGCACCACTCACCTTTTTTTCTTCATGAATTCTATGGTTAACCTCATCCTTCATAAACCCATCCACTGACACATCAACTCCCAAATATCTGAAAACATTTACTTCTTCCATAATCCCTCTCTCCAATGTGATATCCAATTTTTCTTTATCTAAATCGTTTGATACCCTCATCACCTTACTCTTATCTTTTTTCACTTTCAACTTTCTACCTTTACACACCCTCCCAAACTCGTCCACTAACCTTTGCAACTTTTCTTTAGAATCTCCCATAAGCACAGTATCATCAGCAAAAAGTAACTGTGTCAACTCCCATTTTGCATTTAATTCCCAATAATTTAATCCCACCCCTCACCCCAACACCCTAGCATTTACTTCTTTTACAACCCCATCTATAAATATATTAAACAAACTAGGTGACATTACACATCCCTGTCTAAGACCTACTTTTACCAGGAAGTAATCTCCCTCTCTCCTACACACCCTAACCTGAGCCTCACTATCCTCATAAAAACTCTTTACAGCCTTCAGTAACTTACTACCTATTCTTGCAACATTTGCAACATTTGCCACATTGCTCCCCTATCCACTCTATCATATGCCTTTTCTAAATCCATAAATGCAATGAAAACTTCCCTACCTTTATCTAAATACTGTTCACATATATGCTTCAATGTAAACACTTGATCTACACATCCCCTACCCACTCTAAAGCCTCCTTGCTCATCTGCAATCCTACTCTCTGTCTTACCTCTAATTCTTTCAATAATAACCCTGCCATACACTTTACCTGTATACTCAGTAAACTTATTCCCCTATAATTCTTACAATCTCTTTTATCACCCTTCCCTTTATATAAAGGAACTATACATGCTCTCTGCCAATCCCTAGGTACATTCCCCTATTTCATATATTTATTAAACAAAAATACCAACCACTCCAACACTATATCCCCCCCTGGTTTTAACATTTCTTTCATGATCCCGTCAGATCCAGCTGCTTTACCCCCTTTCATTCTACGTAATGCCTCACGCACCTCCCCCACACTCACATCCTGCTCTTCTTCACTCCTAAACGATGTTGTACCTCCCTGGCCAGTGCATGAAATTACCGCCTCCCTTTTGTCATCGACATTTAAAAGTTCCTCAAAATATTCCTGCCATATACCCAATACTTCCAGCTCCCCATCTACTAACTCCCCTACTCTGTTTTTAACTGACAAATCCATTCGTTCCCTAGGCTTTCTTACCTTGTTTATCTCACTCCAAAAAATTTTCCTGTTTTCAGCAAAATTTCTTGACAGAGCCTCTCCCACTTTTTCATCTGCTCTTCTTTTGCACTCTCTCACCACTCTCTTCACCTTTATTTTACTCTCCATATACTCTGCTCTTCTATTAACACTTCTGTTTTGTAAAAACCTCTCATAAGCTACCTTTTTCTCTTTTATCACACCCTTTACTTCTTCATTCCACCACTCACTCCTCTTTCCTCCTGCACCCACCCTCCTATAACCACAAACTTCTGCCCCACATTCTAATACTGCATTTTTAAAACTATCCCAACTCTCTTCAACCCCCTCCCCCCCCACTACTCATACTTGCACTATCCCACCTTTCTGCCAATAGTTGCTTATATCTCACCCTAACTTCCTCCTCCCTTAGTTTATACACTTTTACCTCTCTCTTACTTGCTGTTGCCATTTTCTTTTTGTCCCATCTACCTTTTACTCTAACTGTAGCTACAACTAAATAATGATCCGATATATCCGTTGCCCCTCTATAAACATGTACATCCTGAAGCCTACTCATCAACCTTTTATCCACCAATACATAATCTAATATACTACTTTTATTACATGCTATATCATACCTTGCATACTTATTTATCCTCTTTTTCATAAAATATGTATTACTTATTACCAAACCTCTTTCTACACATAGCTCAATTAATGGTTCCCCATTTACATTTACCCCTGGCACCCCAAATTTACCTACTACTCCATCCACAACATTTTTACCCACTTTAGCATTAAGATCCCCAACCACAATTACTCTCTCACTTGGTTCAAAACTTCCCACACACCCACTCAACATTTCTCTCTTCTCCAGATGCATAAACACTTACTATAACGCACTTTTCACATCCAACCTTTATTTTACTCCACATAATCCTTGAATTTACACATTTATATTCCCTCTTTACCTGCCATAACTGATTATTCAACATTATTGCCACTCCTTCTTTAGCTCTAACTCTATTTGAAACCCCTGACCTAATCCCATTTATTTCTCCCCACTGAAACTCCTACCCCTTCATATATATATATATATATATATATATATATATATATATATATATATATATATATATATATATATATATATATATATATATATATATATATATATGGATCTTGGGACCGGAAGTGTATATTACCATCTATAAAATGGGACTGCTTGGGGATGTGACCCAGGTCTAAACACAGTATTGTACTGTACCAAAAAAAACATCACTGATTGCAAAAAGAAGATATCGTATTTTACGACGTCGGAGACGCTTCTTTTTTTTTGTGTGTGTCAAAATAAGTATAGAAAATTTACCCAGGAGGCCGAGGGTTAAGTTGGTAATAGGCCTCAACCTAAGCCTAGAGAAGTGTTTCAATACTAGACAGTAATCTTAGCTCCTGTATATGACCCAATAAAGAACCGTGTAAACTATTTTATGTAAAATGATCAATAAATAAGATAAATAATCATAAATAATCGTAAAAATTCGTTGGCGCCTAGCCGAGGTAGGCTAAGGTAAACCAAGCGATGGAGTGGGATGGAATCTGAGAAGTATCAGTTGAGTATTTCATCTTTACCATCAAAACCTCCCGGTAATAATATTTTTACTCACTTCAAACGATCCTGATATCAAGGGAACATTATGAGATATAAAAATTAAAATTAAAATTGTAGTATGTTGTTAACAGGATTTCAAATAACGGTACATTAGGTAAAAAAAAACCAGTAATACTCAAAAGTAGCCATTTGCACAAGGTAGTTTTGTTATAGCCGTGTTGCTGTACAAGTGTACTCTTATTACACTGTACTGCTGTACAAGTGTACTCTAATTACATTGTACTGCTTTACAAGTGTACTCTTTATTACACTGTACTGCTGTACAAGTGTACTCTTATTACACTGTACTGCTGTACAAGTGTACTCTTATTACACTGTACTGCTGTACAAGTGTACTCTTATTACACTGTACTGCTGTACAAGTGTACTCTTATTACACTCTACACAAGACGCTTTAAAAATCATACTGAAATATTTCTAAATAAATAAGGCCCAAGACTGTACTACTACCCTCGTTGGCAAAGACGTGACGAAGGCTTAAACAGGGTCTGGCACGACGGCTTAACACGGTCTGGCACGACGGCTTAACACGGTCTGGCACGACGGCTAACACGGTCTGGCACGACGGCTCAACAAGGTCTGGCACAAAGGCTTGACACGGTCTGGCATGACGGCTTAACACGGTCTGGCACGACGGCTTAACACGGTCTGGCACGACGGCTCAACACGGTCTGGCACGACGGCATAACACGGTCTGGAACGAATGCTTAACACGGTCTGGCACGACGGCATAACACGGTCTGGAACGAATGCTTAACACGGTCTGGCACGACGGCTTAACACGGTCTGGCACGACGGCTTAACACGGTCTGGCACGACAGCTTAACACGATCTGGCACGATGGCTTAACACGGTCTGGCACGACGGCTTAACACAGTCTGGTACGACGGCTTAACACGGTCTGGCACAACGGCTTAACACGGTCTGGCACGACGGCTTAACACGGTCTGGCACGACGGCTTAACACGGTCTGGCACGACGGCTTAACACGGTCTGGCACGACGGTTTAACACGGTCTGGCACGACGGCTTAACACGGTTTGGCACGACGGCTTAACACGGTCTGGCACAACGGCATAACACGGTCTGGCACGACGGCTTAACACAGTCTATCACGACGGGTTAACACGGTCTGGCACGACGGCTTAACAAGGTCTGGCACGACGGCATAACACGGTCTTGCACGACGGTTTAACACGGTCTGGCACGACGGCTTAACACGGTTTGGCACGACGGCTTAACACGGTCTGGCACAACTGCATAACACGGTCTGGCACGACGGCTTAACACTGTCTGGCACGACGGCTTAACACGGTCTGGCACGACGGCTTAACACGGTCTGGCACGACGGCTTAACACGGTGTGGCACGACGGCTTAACACGGCTTAACATGGCTCAATTACTATATAACTTCCTTGATGACCACATTATGCTATAAAGTTCATGAATAATTTCTACGACTACAGGAGTTTCACAAGGCTCTGTTCTCTCTCTCCTACACTCTACATACCATCATGCTATTCACGCAGACATCACACAACTCACTGCACACGGAAACACAATATACCTTGCACACACAACACAACACGAAGTAGACAGGATTAGCGCATGGGAATTATAGTGGAGAATAAAGACTAATGCCAACAAGTCTAAAATAACCTGTTTTCATCATAAACGATTCATCCCTGCTTCTGTTGAACTCAGAACCACTGTCTCACGAACACCTATACCACGCACTTCAACCACTACAGTACTTGGAGGCAATCTCGACTACAAGTTACGTATGCACAATCACATCGTGTCAAACACAGCTGTGGCTAAAACTGCATTCTCTCCACTTGACAGGCTGAGAGGTGCACCTCCCTCCACAAAACTCCACTTATACACTGGTGTTAATAGACACCTTATTAATATGATTGATTATTTAGGTTAAAACCTATGACTTCTTGAAGGTTATGTAGACAGCGTGTTACCTGTGAACGACTTGCTTAGATTTGTTAATTGATTCTGTTGTTTACTTTCTACTCTGGGGCACCGCAGTGTCTTGGCAATATGAAATATTTTCCTAATTTCTTCAACTAGAAATTCCGGGCTACATATTCGGTAAGCTCTCAGAAACATGGTAAGAAAGACACTCCTTTTGCTTTAACTCTGACTGCAAAGACTAACGCTCTAATGCTACAGTGAATCCAGAATTGGACATTGTGCTGGATGCTGGACGTGAGGTGGCAGGATCTTGCCATGAGCGAGTCACTCCACCTCAGAACTGGCTTTCCAGCTCTAAACGTTTTCTGGAAAACACTGATTGACAGACTTGAGACATACCATGACTCGTGGACTTCATTCCTTGATGACAGTATCAGATGCTCTCACGATCGTGAGAGCGTCTGATACTGTCATCAAGGAATGAAGTCCATGAGTCATGGTATGTCAGTACATGGTATGTCAGTACATCTTCAGAGCTCCTTACGATCCTGTTCCTCTACCACTTAACACTTAGCCTTTACTTAAGCCACTTTTCTTCCCTTTTAATGTCTGGATGGTCTAATGCAACTACCATCATTTGCTATAATATCTTCCATCCTCACTATTGAAATACCATAACCATGGACGTGTGTTGCTGTACAGTTGAGTGAAGAGCTCTCGCCTAGAGTCGCTTAGGGCCACCACAGCGTCCACTGACCTTGCCCGACCAGTCTTGAAGACGGGAATTGAGGAGCACAAGCCTTACAACTCTTTGCTGCCGGGATTAGCTCCGACTTTCATCCTTTTTCTGTAGTTCTTTCCTCTACCCCCATCTATTCTTCAACTATCCTCACTTCCCCTCACCCCTAGTGGGTCCTTACCTGTGAGTTCTTTTAGTTCTCTAGTTGTCTTGTTAAATAGTAAAATCAATAAACTTAAAACATAATAATGAACTATTTTTAAAACGCATGACAAAGGCATCACAAATCAATACGCAGTCCAAGCCGTAGACACATCCACTTGCACGCATCGAGACAGTGAGTAGAACACGGCTAGTCAAGTCCAATTCACGTATTGTACGTGACTCACATGAGTGACAGTGTCCTGCAAATGTTGAGTTGCAGCTAAACTGAGTGACGCTGTAAGACACATAAATACGACCAAGCACAACAAACTGAAGAACTATTCAGTACACAAAGACTTTGGTTATCCTAGGTAATTTATGGGTACTTATACCTAAATAAACTTAACTAAGCGATGATGTAAGAAGAACAGAAGGAAAAATGTCTTTGTTCACTGCTGAACATTGTTTATTATGAGTTTTTGACCATTCAAATTAACTCTGCAAGAGCATTTCATTGACAGTTCTGGATGTAAGAACCTTTTAAGCTCAGGAATGGAATTTAGCAGGTATAGAATAATCGCCTGTATCCCGGCGCATTTCTTTTAGCATTGTTTCACTAAAATTTAGTTCGTTTACCTCGTTTTAGGCTTCGTAATCAGCAAATGCTTTATCATCGTTAATATTTAAATATTTAATGCCGTTCCTTTTCTTAAATTTTTGTAACCAACTGCTGAATATTCAGTTACCTTCAAATTTCAGTTGGTCGTAAGAGATTTTTGCTCGTGTCGTGATCAGCATTAAGCGGCATATGATCACTCAGATGCTGAGGAATCTACTCCATCAATACACGATCGAGATCTTCCTTTCTTCAACTATGCAACGTTTTCCAATTTTTCATTAAATTGTGTTCATCACTTTCAGCATAGAAATTCAACAATTTGTCCATCTATTTGTTGAGGAGGTAGACAGTGGTTGTTGCAACACCTGTTTGTTGAGGAGGTAGACAGTGGTTGTTGCAACACCTGTTTGTTGAGGTGGTAGACAGTGGTTGTTGCAACACCAGACTCCTTCACACTTACACTCATGTCAAGGTTTTTCCCAACAACTTGACTCTGTGACATAGATAAGCATAAATGCTTCCTCTTTTTCTTTTTACTATTACCCATAGGCCTTAACATCAGCAGAAGGCATATGCCTTCTGCTGATATTTTATTTTTACAGTTCCTTGATAATGTGAGAAATCACGAAAGCGCTTTGGAAGTTCACTATTTTTTCACATTGGTTGTTGTGCATATTGTGATATCACCTGTTTACTGTGATCTTATTGCAGCAGTGGATACCACACGACTCTTCAGAATATTATCGGTACACTTTCCTAATCTTGTTTCTTTTCTTGGAAATATAAACATGTAAGTAGTATAATGTGATCCTTTATTGACAACGTTTCGCCCACGCAGTGGGCTTTATCAAGTCACAAATCTGTTTGTGACTTGATAAAACCTACTTTGTGGGCGAAAAGTTGTCTATAAAGGATCACATTATACTGCTTATGTGTTTACATTTCTATTGTGTTGGTATTTTATTCCATTTATTTCCACTGTTTCTTTTCTTCCTCAGTTTTCGACTTAATGTTGTTTAAAAAACTGTCCGAATGAACAAGTTTTGCCCAGATCTCTTTTGCTAAATAGACTCCTTGACATGAGAGATCGCCCTTGAAAGGCTTTCAGAATATTGAGAAGAAAAAAAATCATCCTTTAATCAGGCTATTCCATCAGAATGGAAACACAGTGTGTTAGATCTTTGTTATAATAACCTCGGAAGAGTTTATAATGAACTCAAAAATTAACTAAAAAGAAAATTAGAAAATCTAATTGAAAACAGTGATCAGACAAAGCATGCTAATAACAATTTTGTAATTACCATACCAAATGAAACATCAGATAAAAATACAACAGCTGCTCTAGGTTTCGGTCTAAGTTTCGCAACTTCTAGAAAAAAACCCTCATTAATGTGGAAATGGCAAAAGCCTTTTGTAACTTAGGGGATGATTTATTGTTCTATAAGACAAAATATTCCCAATTACCCTCAACATGTTTTAAGTCTTTTGAACTTAATTCAATCCAAATGTCGATTCGACAACCAAAATGGACGACAACCAAAGCAATTTTCTCATAATGAATAATGTAAATAGAATTAATCCGTTCCAGACCTGAAATGACAATATAATAATTTAATAAAAATGTACTACTACATAAAACTAACAATTAATTCTAAAAGAAACTTTAACTAAAATACTGTTCAGTAAATGAAAATTTAACTTCCTCTTACCTGTCAGAGAAGAGTTAATGGCATACTGGAAGAAGGAAGGGGAGGAGAGGAGGGGGTATGTTACTGCTTGGAAGGAGAGTCACCTTATATTAATGTCAGGCAACTGTGCTTCTGGTGTTGTTTCTTTTATGTCTCTTTTCACCACTAACACCTTGTTCTGGCTCACTGGCTCTTTGTCTCACTAAAAACTTATTCAGTGAGGATTGTTTCAGGCCCCGTGGTTTGATGTAGAGTTTCTTGAAGTTAGAACTGACCTTCTGGTCCATGGGCTGGATGAGAGGAGTGGTGATAGGAGGCAAGAACTTCACAGTTATAAAACTGAACTCTTCCAGCAACTCATTTTCCAAGCTTGGAGGATGATAGGAGCATTATCCATAAGTAAAAGGGACCTGAGTGGCAATTTTTTTAATGAGGTACTTTGACAGTCGGAGCAAAGACCTCATGAACCCACTCAATAAAAAGTTGTCTTACTACTCAAGCTTTCTTGTTGGTCCTCCACCTTACAATTAAAGGCTTCAATTTCAAGTCTCCACTTGCATTACCACACAGTAACAAAGTGAGTCTGTCTTTCATTGGCTTGTGTCCTGATATTGACTTTTCATCTTCAGTTATGTAGGTCCTCTTGGGCATTTACTTCCAGAAGAGGCCTGTCTCTTCACAATTAAACACTTTTTTGGGGACAAACCCCTCAGCCTCTACGTACTCTTGGAATTCAGTAACATACTTTTCAACAGCCACTTTTTCGGCACTGGCAGCCTCCCCTTGCCTAGCCACACTACGAATGCCACTTCTTTTCTTTAAATTATCAAACCAACCCTTACTAGCTTTGAAGCACTGAGTTTCAGCACTTGTTTCGTTTTTTTTTAGGAGGTCATCATACAACTGCCTCGATTTTCACAAATAATGGCTTCTGTAACACTATCACAGTGTAATTTTTTTGTTTATGCAAATCAACAAGAGTTTTTCAACCTCCTTAATAATTTGTGGGCTTTGTTTTGATATCGCTTTCGCAGCTTTTGCAAGGTCAGCTGCTATAATTTTTTCCCTTTGGCCCAGTATGGTGCTAATGGTAGACTTTGGCCCAGTATGGTGCTAATGGTAGACTTTGGCCCAGTATGGTGCTAATGGTAGACTTTGGCCCAGTATCGTGCTAATGGTAGACTTTGGCCCAGTATCGTGCTAATGGTAGACTTTGGCCCAGTATGGTGCTAATGGTAGACTTGGCCCAGTATCGTGCTAATGGTAGACTTTGGCCCAGTATGGTGCTAATGGTAGACTTTGGCCCAGTATGGTGCTAATGGTAGACTTTGGCCCAGTATCGTGCTAATGGTAGACTTTGGCCCAGTATCGTGCTAATGGTAGACTTTGGCCCAGTATGGTGCTAATGGTAGACTTTGGCCCAGTATCGTGCTAATGGTAGACTTTGGCCCAGTATGGTGCTAATGGTAGACTTTGGCCCAGTATGGTGCTAATGGTAGACTTTGGCCCAGTATCGTGCTAATGGTAGACTTTGGCCCAGTATCGTGCTAATGGTAGACTTTGGCCCAGTATGGTGCTAATGGTAGACTTTGGCCCAGTATCGTGCTAATGGTAGACTTTGGCCCAGTATCGTGCTAATGGTAGACTTTGGCCCAGTATCGTGCTAATGGTAGACTTTGGCCCAGTATCGTGCTAATGGTAGACTTAGGCCCAGTATCGTGCTAATGTTAGACTTTGGCCCAGTATCGTGCTAATGGTAGACTTAGGCCCAGTATCGTGCTAATGGTAGACTTTGGCCCAGTATCGTGCTAATGGTAGACTGATAAGATGGACGAGTTGAGATTAGTTGCAAGTACTGGTAATATTGATATTTTTGCAATAACTGAGACTTGGTTTAATATGAAAAATCGGGACTTGCCTGCCGAATGTCACATTCAGGGTTTTAAATTGTTCCAAGTAGACAGAAGTATCGGGAAGGGGGGTGGGGTGGCACTCTATGTCCGTGATCATTTAAATTGTTGCATAAAAACGGGTATAAAGTCTGAATTAACACATACAGAGTCTGTCTGGATAGAATTTTCAGAGGGGTGTGAAAAATTGATTTTAGGCGTGATTTACCGTCCTCCAAACTTAGATAGGGAACAAGGGAGACTACTTTGGGAGGAAATTGTTAAGGCCACAAGGCACGATAACGTAGTAATTCTAGGGACTTTAACTTTAGTCAGATTGATTGGAATTTCTTGACAGGGAATTTAGAATCTAACGACTTTTAGAAGTAGTTCAGGATTGTTTTTGAAGCAGTTTGTAACAGAACCTACAAGGGAAATAACCTACTTGACTTGGTTCTGGCAAGCAAGGAAACCCTTGTTAATAATTTAGAAATTACAGAGGAACTCGGATCAAGCAACCACAAGTCAATTACCTTTAGCATTGAATGGATGTATGATAGTAGGGATAATTCAGTAACGGTCCCAGATTTTCGCTTAGCAGATTATAATGGACTTAGAGAACACTTATCAACTGTGGACTGGGGTGACGAAGAGAGGTATCAATATGACAGTTTTCTTAACACTATACAGGCTGCCCAAAGAACATTTATCCCGTATAAAGAAATTAGATCTAGTAGAAATGACCCAAAATGGATGAATAATAGCTTAAGTATCTTTTAGGGCAGAAGAAATGAATTTATAGGCGCATAAAAGAGGTGAGGGTCATCTTATAAATCAGTATACTGACATTAAGAGGGACGTTAAAAAGGGAATAAGAAAAGCTAAACGGGACTATGAAATTAAAGTTGCTAGGATTCAAAAACTAACCCAAAAAGTTTTTTCCAGGTTTATAGAACAAAAGTTAGGGATAAGATAGGTCCCCTTAAAAATAACTTTGGGCATCTTACTGACAAGGAGAATGATATGTGCTCTATTTTTAATAATTATTTTCTCTCGGTTTTCACACAGGAAGACATTAATAATATCCCAGTAATTAATTTTTACAGAGGCCCAGAAGAAGATAAATTATGTAATATCACAGTCACTAGCGAAATGGTTAGGAAACAACTAGACCGACTGAAACAAAATAAATCGCCGGGTCCTGATGAGCTTTTTGCAAGGGTTCTTAAGGAATGCAAAATGGAACTCTGTGAACCATTAAGTAACATTTTTAATTTATCTCTTCAAACAGGTGTAGTGTCTGATATGTGGAAGATGGCTAATGTAATTCCTATTTTTAAAGCAGGGGACAAGTCACTACCGTCAAATTACCGCCCAATAAGCCTGACCTCAATTGTAGGCAAATTACTAGAGTCAATTATAGCTGATATTATTAGAAGCCATCTAGATAACCATAATTTGATTAATGATACTCAGCATGGATTCACGAGGGGCCGTTCCTGCCTATCTAATTTATTAACCTTCTTCACTAAAGCTTTTGAGGCTGTTGATCACGATAAAGAATTCGATATTGTTTATTTAGACTTTAGTAAGGCTTTTGATAGAGTACCGCACCAGAGACTGTTAAAGAAAGTGGCAGCTCATGGCATTGGCTGTCATGGATCGAGTCATGGCTCACCAATAGGAAGCAGAGAGTCTGCATAAATGGGGTTAAATCCGAATGGGGTCTTGTAACAAGTGGTGTTCCACAGGGATCAATCTTAGGCCCATTGTTATTTATAATATATATCAATGACCTTGACGAGGGAATTACTAGTGATATGAGCAAATTCCGACACGAGAAGGTAGGATAACTGATTCAAACAGTAGAGATAGAGCTAGGATAATTGATTCAAACATAGATGTCAGATAAGAACTTGCAGTGATCAATAGATTTAGAATCAAAAGCTTAATTCGTGGTCAGAAAAGTGGCAGATGCAATTCAATGTAGATAAATGCAAGGTTCTGAAGCTCGGGAGTGTCCATAACCCAAGCACTTATAAGTTAAATAACGTAGAACTTAGCCATACAGATTGCGAGAAGGACTTGGGGGTGATGGTAAGCAGCAACCTTAAACCAAGACAGCAATGCCTAAGCGTACGAAATAAGGCAAATAGATTACTGGGATTTATATCAAGAAGTGTTAGCAACAGAAGTCCAGAGGTTATATTACAGCTTTATACATCATTAGTAAGGCCTCACCTAGATTACGCAGCTCAGTTTTGGTCTCCATATTACAGAATGGACATAAATTCGTTAGAAAACATTCAGCGTAGAATGACTAAATTAATACATAGCATTAGAAATCTTCCTTACGAAGAAAGATTGAAGACCCTTAAATTACATTCACTTGTAAGACGTAGAATGAGGGAGACATGATCGAGGTATACAAGTGGAAAATGGGTATTAACAAAGGGATATAAATAAGGTCTTGAGGATATCTCTCCAAGAGAGAACCCGCAATAATGGATTCAAGTTAGATAAGTTTAGATTTAGAAAGGATATAGGAAAGTATTGGTTTGGAAATAGGGTAGTTGATGAGTGGAACAGTCTGCCTAGTAGGGTTATTGAAGCTAGGACCTTGGGTAGTTTCAAATTTAGGTTGGATAAATTCATGAGTGAGAAGGGTTGGATTTGAGTGGGACTCGCGCATGAGTGGGTAGAATTGTCAAAGCTTATTTCTTGGGTAGCATTGAAAATTGGGTTGAGCAAATATTCTGTTAGTGGGACGGATTGTGAAGGACCTGCCTAGTATGGGCCAACAGGCCTGCTGCAGTGTTCCTCCTTTCTTATGTTCTTATGTTCTTATGTTTTGCTATATCAACTACGCTTAGCTCATCTTCATACTTTCTAATGACTTCTTTTTCAAACTCAACAGCGCTTTTTATAACTTTTCTTTTTGTTTTCATATTTTTATCCTTCTTTGGACCCATGATGGTTTATCTCACAATAAAAAATTGCACCAAAACTGCAAGAAAACAAAAAGTTCACAAGATGAACAACAAAAGCTCAAGAGATTTGTACAAAACGCGAGTTAGTGAGCACGTCGAGAATTATATATATATATATATATATATATATATATATATATATATATATATATATATATATATATATATATATATATATATATATATATATATATATATATCGTACGATTAGGTAAAACTGGTCAATTAGCAAGAACTCATCTAAAATTAAGTCCTTTCTAAAACATTTTCTTATACGTTTAAATATATATTTTTTCATTTATGATAATGTAAGAATTTATAATTTTGTACCAAGAGAAACTTTGAAAACCTACCTAACCTTATTACAACAAGAGCAATTTAATTTAGCTCTAACCCAACTAAATATATTTTAGATACGTTAACATTAATTTAATAATAAACAAACAATGAAATATATTTTTTCCGTTATGTTCAGAATAATTTTGGCGAAATTATTGCATACACAAATTTTCACTTGTCTTATATGGCAAGGTGAGCGTTGCTATTTAAGCCAAAATAGCAAGTTTTACCTAATCGGCACGATCTATATACTATATATATATATATATATATATATATATATATATATATATATATATATATATATATATATATTAGTCGTGCCGATTAGGTAAAACTGGTCAATTAGCAAGAACTCATTTAAAATTAAGTCCTTTCCAAAATTTTCTTATACGTTTAAAGATATATTTTTTCCATTTACGTTAATGTAAAAATTTATAATTTTGTACCAAGAGAAACTTTGAAAACCTACCTAACCTTATTACAACAAGCGCAATTTAATTTAGCCTAACCCAACTAAATATATTTTAGATACGTTAACAATAATTTAATAATAAACAAACACAATGAAATATATTTTTTCGTTATGTTCAGAATGATTTTGGCGAAATTATTGCATACATAAATTTTCGCTTGTCTTATATGACAAGAAGAGCGTTGCTATTTAAGCCAAAATCGCAAGTTTTACCTAATCGGCACGACACATATATATATATATATATATATATATATATATATATATATATATATATATATATATATATATATATATATATATATATATATATATATATATAGTGGACCCTCGGTTAACGAATACCCGGAAATCGTGCAATTATGTAAGTATAATTTGTAAGTTCTGTGGAAGTGTATTTTTGGGGGTCTGAAATAGACTAACCTACGTGAAATTTTTCCTTAAGGGAGTAAATTCGTTCTGGTAATGGCACTTGAGCAGACTTCAGGAGTGAAGTTTTTACGAAACTCGGGGTCCACTGTATATATATATATATATATATATATATATATATATATATATATATATATATATATATATATATATATATATATATATATATATATATAGGATGGGGTCAACCTCTGTGTAAATTGTGGGTCCCATAGCCTCGGAAAAGTGGATAAAAAGGCTTCAAGGAAGAATATTTAGATTTATTTCTGATCAATTCGGACTTCATGGTCTAGTGTGTCACACATCAGAAGGGAAGTATGCTAGACATGAGGAGGTCAATGACATCATAAAGAGAAGCCTCGCCACAGCCCGTTGCCCAGTTCAACGGGAACCCCAAGTGCAGAGGTCTGATGGAAGTGAAAAGCGTCCTGATGGAGCCACTATGCTACCCTGGAAGGATGGTAAGCAGATTGCTTGGGACTACACCTGTACTCTCACAATGTCAGACATCTACTTGCTATACTCCGTAGCCGAAGGGGGTGGAGCTGCCAGCCACAGGGAGATTCAGAAGACTCGCAAATATGAAGGCCTTCCCCCTTGATATAACTTCATCCCAATAGGGTCGGAGACCCATGGAGCATGGGGCAAGTGTGTTCTAAAGTTTCTCAAAGAGCTGGGTGAAAAACTCATCATAGAAACCAAGGACCACAGGGCGACCAGCTTCCTCTTTCAGAGACTCAGTGTTGCGATCCAGAGGGGAAATGCCTGCAGCATTCTGGGCACGCGGCCCACTGCCGGGGAGCTGGACGAAGTATTTGACATGTAGCTCTGAGTTGTTATCTATGTTGTTTTACTCCCTATTGTATTCTTGTCAATGTATATTGTCTTGAAATAAATTTTATATATATTCAAAAGATGGGGTGGTAAGGAAGTGGAATATATATATATATATATATATATATATATATATATATATATATATATATATATATATATATATATATATATATATATATATATATATATTATATTTCATATATTTATATATATATATATATATATATATTATTATTATATATATATATATATATATATATATATATATATATATATATATATATATATTTCAATAAGATCACAGTAAACAGGTGATATCACAATATGCAAACAACCACTATGAAAAAATAGAGAAATTCTAAGTGCTTTCGTGACTACTCACATTATCAAGGAACTATAAAGAATAAAACATCAACAACAAGGCTTATAAACTGACAAGACTACACCTCACAATCACGTCATAATAACAAAGACCACACCTGACAGTAGCGTGACGGTACCCGACTCTATGCCTAAGAATGTAGACATAAACCATTTCCTTGTTAAATTAAATAGCTTAGCTCATTCTATAAATTTTACTGTTGGTTCGAAGTAAATAACTCATTGCCTTCCTAGATGTTTTAATTATTATGGGTAACATTGATTTAAAATTTAAAATTTGCCTAAAATAATTTCCTTTATTCATTATTCTTCAATAAGATAAATTAAAATTGGTTTCATCAAATTTTTTGGGGGTTTTCGTATTTGTAGTCCAGGTTCATAGATGAAAAATATCCAAAATTTACGAAATAGCTAATGATCTAAAATACCCCGAAACGTAATTAATAAATCCCTTTAAAAAGACAGAAATACTTTTTTAAACCAAAAGGGCAAAAAACCTTATTCAACTAAAAAAAATGTTGGCCCCCTCACCATAAAAAGGCTGATATCCTTCCCCCTTTTAAGACTTTTAAATCAAAGTCGTATTTAAAAATCTTGATGCATTAAAAAACCCTTTATAAAAAATTTCCCCAAAAAGTACGGATGTGTCTATAAGATTCCCCTTTTAAAATAGCGATGTTTTTACGGTCAAACGGTAAAAATCTTGA
>WNWK01027305.1:0-22500 GCA_009830355.1 Cherax destructor
TTGTAAATTGAAGTCATCTACAGTCTGATGGAATTGCCTCCTCTCCTCTCTATCAAACTCCTCCTAGCAAATGCACGCTGTTCTTTAGTTTGTTCAAGAGTGAGTCTGGCTAGTTCAAGCGCCAGTGAACCAGACTCACCTGTCGATAACCCCACACCTGTGACTTGCTGGTTTGCTCAGGAGTTTTGTCTCTCCCATTTTGTAGAAACCTTAATGGTGACCTACGATTAACAGCTCCTGTAGAGGAGAAACACGAGACTGATATGCCATAGTTTCAGTTTGTAGTTTACTCCTTATAATATCACGCAGCTGAGCAGCAGTAAGGTACGCTGGTCTTCAACACCAATAGAACAGCGATACGCCAACAACGCTGTAGAGAGTTTGGGCAACTTTTGTAGAGTTAACTCAGACACTAACCGTCTGACTCGAATAGGTGGCATTAACCCTCAACTTTAACACGCTGTAGCGCTATGCACGGTACAGATTGCAGTATACTCATACGATAGCAGAGCTGACACGCAATAGCAAAGCCAATATGCACACACACAATAGCAAGGCTGATACAAACCAAATTGCAGAATACTCACAATAGCAGGCTGACCATAGCGAAGCGAATGCAAAGATGAGACACAAAAATTCATGAAGCGTTGGCAAAGCGTAAGCAATGCCAGATAGCAAGCTATCTAGATACAAGACTAGCTCCTGCGCGAACTTCAACTCTAGGCTCAACTCCTGCTCTAAGTCTCCAAATTCAGCTCCGGGACAGGCTACCCATATTACAACCTCAGGTTCAATGGCCTGTTAACCTGAGTGTAAAGGGAGCTTGAGCAAAGAAACACAGTAGAAGATGTATTGAAATTGTATTTCCTTCAAAAAATCAGTTAGATTAATTCCAGACTTTTGTCTTTTCCTTCACCAAGTAATTGTGATTATATAAGACTTTTGTCTTTTCCTTCACCAAGTATAACAAAGTGCTATTTACACATATGTACACTATATACAAAGAAGTAGTGTTTAGTGCACGCCACAGTTGTCTAGGCTAAGCAGCAGCCAAAAGACAGACAACTTTCCACAACCAGCTCTATGCAGGAATACCAATGACAAACCGCGAGTGGTAACCACGTCACCTTTGTCATTGTTAAACTCTCATTTTAATTGGCTGAACCGAGTCGTTGATTTGATGATGGGGCCCCATCACCAAACCCTTAACGATGGTTCGCTGGTTGGAGGGGAGCCTATGTGGGTGTGTTTAACATGCTCCGAATAAAGGTTACATACTCTTTGCATGCAACTGTCCTCCAGAATTGTCAGACCGATTTCCCTTAACCTTTCTTCGTAGGACATTCCCCTTAGCTCTGGAACTAACCTTGTCGCAAACCTTTGCACTTTCTCTAATTTCCTGACATGCTTGACCAGGTATGGGTTCCAAACTGGTGCTGCATACTCTAGTGTGGGCCTGACGTACACGGTGTACAGTGTCTTGAACGATTCCTTATTAAGGTATCGGAACGCTAATCTTAGGTTTGCCAGTCGCCCATATGCTGCAGCAGTTATCTGGTTGATGTGTGCTTCCGGAGACGTGCTTGGTGTTATACTCACCCCAAGATCTTTCTCCTTGAGCGAGGTTTGCAGTCGTGTGTGTGCGCGCGCACGCCCGCTGAAGCAAGCACATCTCCGCCCCAACCTGGAAGTCATGGAAGGAGGATGTTATGCTGATTCACTGTGGGTAATTATACACAGGTATGCCTCTGCATGAGAGCAGACACTAGCATAACCTTCACTGCTCCTTCCATAGTTTCACATTGCATTTATCTTTTTTTTCTAAATACAAATGTAGACATAGTGACGTTAAGAGATATGTTGCTAAACAAAAATTCACCAAGAAAACATTTCGGTCTGTGTTGAGCTTCAACAAGTCATGTTAAGTAAAAGGACACAATTGCAACTAATGTGACAATGGCTGCACACAGCAACACAGCACTGGCTGCCACCAGCAACACAGCACTGGCTGCCACCAGCAAGACAGTACTGGATGCCACCAGCAACACAGCACTGGATGCCCCCAGCAACACAGCACTGGATGACCCCAGCAACACAGCACTGGCTGCTCCCAGCAACACAGCACTGGCTGCCACCAGCAAGACAGTACTGGATGCCACCAGCAACACAGCACTGGCTGCCACCAGCAACACAGTACTGGCTGCCACCAGCAACACAGTACTGGCTGCCACCAGCAACATAGTACTGGCTGCCACCAGCAACACAGTACTGGCTGCCACCAGCAACACAGTACTGGCTGCCACCAGCAACACAGTACTGCCTCCCCCTAGCAACACTGCATTGGCTAACAAAACCGACACAGCACTGGCTACCCCCAGCAACACAGCACTGGCTGCCCCCAGCAACACAGTACTTGGCTGCCCCTGACAACACTGCATTGGCTGACCAAACCGACACAGCACTGGCTGCCCCCAGCAACACAGCACTGGCTACCCCCAGCAACACAGCACTGGCTGCCCCCAGCAACACAGTACTAGCTGCCCCCAGCAACACAACATTGGTTGACCGAAGCGACACAGTACTGACTGCCTCTAGCAACACAACAATGGCTGCCCCAGCAACACAACAATGGCTTCCCCAGCAACACAACAATGGCTGTCCCAGCAACACAACAATAGCTGTCACAACAACACAACAATGACTGTCCCAGCAACACAACAATGACTGTCCCAGCAACACAACAATGGCTGCCCCAGCAACACAACAATGGCTGAACCAGCAACACAACAATGGCTGTCCAAGCAACACAACAATGACTGTCCCAGCAACACAACAAAGGCTATCCCAGCAACACAACAATGGCTGTCCCAGCAACACAGCAATGACTCTCCCAGCAACACAACAATGGCTGTCCCAGCATCACAACAATGGCTGCCGCAGCAACACGACAATGGCTTCACCAGCAACACAACAATGGAATGTCCCAGCAACACAACACTGGCTGCCCCAGCAACACAACACTGGCTGCAACAGTAACACAACACTGGTGTATACCTGGAGAGAGTTCCAGGGGTCAACGCCCCTGCGGCCCGGTCTGTGACCAGGCCTCACGTTGGATCAGAGCCTGATCAACCAGGCTGTTACTGCTGGCCGCACGCAGTCCAACGTACGAACCACAGCCTGGCTGGTCAGGTACCGACTTTAGGTGCCTATCCAGTGCCTGCTTGAAGACAGCCAGGGGTTTGTTGGTAATCCCCCTGATGTATGCTGGGAGGCAGTTAAACCGTCTTGGGCCTCTGACACTTATTGTGTTGTCTCTCAACGTGCTAGTGGCACCCCTGCTTTTCATTGGGGGAATGTTACATCGCCTGCCGAGTCTTTTGCTTTCGTAGGGAGTGACTCTCGTGTGCAAGTTTGGTACTAATCCCTCGAGAATTTTCCACGTGTATATAATAATGTATCTCTCCCGCCTGTGTTCTAGGGAGTACAGGTTTAGGAACTTCAAGCGTTCCCAGTAATTGAGGTGGTTTATCGCAGTTATGCGTGCCGTGAAGGTTCTCTGCACATTTTCTAGGTCAGCAATTTCACCTGCCTTGAAAGGTGCAGTTAGTGTCCAGCAATATTCCAGCCTTGATAGAACAAGCGACCTGAAAAGTGTCAACATGGGCTTGGTATCCCTGGTTTTGAAGGTTCTCATTATCCATCCTGTCACAACACAACACTTGCTGTCCCAGCAACACAGCACTGGCTGCACCAACAACACAACACTGGGTGCCCGTGCAACACTACACTGGCTGCCCCAGCAACACAGCACTGGCTGCACCAACAACACAACACTGGGTGCCCCAGCAACACCACACTGGCTGCCCCAGCAACACGACATTGGTTGACCGAAGCGACACAGTACTGACTGCCTCAGTAACACAACAATAGCTGCCCCAGCAACACAACAATGGCTGTCCCAGCAACACAACAATGGCTGTCCCCGCAACACAACAATGGCTGTCCCAGCAACACAACAATGGCTGTCACAGCAACACAACAATTGCTGTCCTAGCAACACAACAAAGACTGTCCCAGCAACACAACAATGGCTGTCCCAGCAACACAACAATGGCTGCCCCAGCAACACGACAATGGCTGCCCCAGGAACACAACACTGGGTGCCCCAGCAACACGACAATGGCTGCCCCAGTAACACAACAATGGCTGTCCCAGCAACACAACAACGGCTGTCCCAGCAACACAAGAATGGCTGTCCCAGCAACGCAACACTGGCTGCTTTAGCAACACGACAGTGCCTGCCCTAGGAACGCAAAACTGGCTGTCCCAGCAACACAACACTGGCTGCCCCATCAACACAACACTGGCTGCCCCAGCAAAACAACACTGGCTGCACCAGCAACACAGCACTGGCTGCCACAGCAACACAACACATGCTGCCCCAGAAACACAACACTGGATGCCCCAGCAACACAAACTAGCTGTCCCAGTAACACAACACTGGCTGCCCCAGCAACACAACACTGGCTGCCCAACAACACTACACTTTATGCAGCAAAAACACAACACTGGTTGTTCCCGCAACACAGCACTGGCTGCCCCAGCAACACAGCACTGACTGCTAAAGCAACAAAGCACTGGGTCTTCCAGCAACACCACACTGGCTGCCCCAGGAACACGACACTGGCTGCTCCAGGAACACAACACTGGCTGCCGCAGCAACACAACACTAGCT
Source organism: Cherax destructor (assembly GCA_009830355.1). Taxonomy (NCBI): domain Eukaryota; kingdom Metazoa; phylum Arthropoda; class Malacostraca; order Decapoda; family Parastacidae; genus Cherax; species Cherax destructor. Next base: position 4,739 of record WNWK01027305.1, read on the forward strand.
GCCCCTGCAACACTACACTGGCTGCCCCAGCAACACAGCACTGGCTGCTCCCAGTAACACAGCACTGGCTGCCTCCAGCAACACAACATTGGTTGACCAAAGCAACACAGCACTGGCTACCCCCAGCAACACAGCACTGGCTGCCCCAGCAACACATCACTGGCTGCCTCCAGCAACACAACATTGGTTGACCAAAGCAACACAGCACTTACTACCCCCAGCAACACAGCACTGGCTGCCCCCAGCAACACAACATTGGTTGACCGAGGCGACACAGTACTGACTGCCTCAAGCAACACAACAATGGCTGCCCCAGCAACACGACAATGGCTACCCAAGCAACATAACAATGGCTATCCCAGCAACACAACAATGGCTGTCCCAGCAACACAACAATGACTGTCCTAGCAACACAACAATGGCTGCCCCAGCAACACAACAATGGATGCCCCAGCAACACGACAATGGCTGCCCCAGTAAAACGACAATGGCTACCCCAGCAACACAACAATGGCTGCCCCAGCAACACAACAATGGCTGCCCCAGCAACACAACAATGGCTGCCCCAGCAACACGACAATGGCTGCCCCAGCAACACAACAATGGCTGTCCCAGCAACACAACAATGGCTGTCCCAGCAACACAATAATGGCTGTCCCAGCAACACAACAATGACTGTCCCAGCAGCACAACAATTGCGGCTGTCCCAACAACACAACAATGACTGTCCTAGCAACACAACAATGGCTGTCCCAGCAACACAACAATGGCTGCCCAAGCAACACGACAATGGCTGCCCCAGGAACACAACACTGGCTCTCCCAGCAACACAACACTGGCTGAAACAGCAACACGACAATGGCTGCCTCAGCAACACAACAATGGCTGTCCCAGCAACACAACAATGGTTGTCCCAGCAACATAACACTGGCTGCCCTAGCAACACGACAATGGCTGTCCCAGGAACACAGCACTGGCTGCCCCAAGAACACAACACTGGCTGCCCCAGCAACACAACACTGGCTACTCCAGCAACACGATACTGGCTGCTGCAGCAACACAACACTGGTTGCTCCAGCAACACAACACTGGCTGCCCCAGCAACAATACACTGACTGCCCCAGCAACACAACATTGGCTGCAACAATACAACACTGAGTGCCCCAGCAACACCACACTGGCTGCCCCAGCAACACCACACTGGCTGCCCCAGCAACACAGCACTAGCTGCACCAACAACACAACACTGGGTGCCCCAGCAACACCACACTGGCTGCCCCAGCAACACAGCACTGGCTGCACCAACAACACAACACTGGGTGCCCCAGCAACACCACACTGGCTGCCCCAGGAACTCGACATTGGCTGCCCCAGGAACACAACACTGGCTGCCCCAGCAACACAACACTGGTTGTTCCAGCAACACAACACTGGCTGCCCCTGGAACACAACACTGGCTGCCCCAGGAACACAACACTGGCTGCCCCAGCAACACAACACTGGTTGTTCCAGCAACACAACACTTGCTGCCCCAACAACTCAACACTGGCTGCCCCAACAACACAACACTGGCTGCCCCAGGAACACAACATTGGCTGCTCCAGCAACACAACACTGGCTGCCCGTAAAACACGACACTTTCTTCAGCAAAAACACAACACTGGTTGTTCCAGCAACACAACACTTGCTGCCCCAACAACTCAATACTGACTGCCCCAGCAACACAACACTGGCTGCCCCAGCAACACAGCACTGGCTGCCCCAGCAACACAACACTTGCTGCCCCAGCAACACAACACTGGCTGAACCAGGAACACAACAATAGCTGCCCCTGCAACACAACACTGGCGGCCCCAGGAACACAACACTAGCTGCTCCAGGAACACAACACTGGCTGCCCCAGCAACACAACACTGGTTGTTCCAGCAACACAACACTTGCTGCCCCAACAACTCAACACTGGCTGCCCCAGCAACACAACACTGGCTGCTCCAGGAACACAACATTGGCTGCTCCAGCAACACAACACTGGCTGCCCGTAAAACACGACACTTTCTTCAGCAAAAACACAACACTGGTTGTTCCAGCAACACAACACTTGCTGCCCCAACAACTCAATACTGACTGCCCCAGCAACACAACACTGGCTGCCCCAGCAACACAACAATAGCTTCCCCTGGAACACAACACTAGCGGCCCCAGCAACACAACACTAGCTGCTCCAGGAACACAACACTGGCTGCCCCAGCAACACAACACTGGCTGCCCCAACAACATAACACTTTCTGCAGCAAAAACACAACACTGGTTGTTCCCGCAACACAGCACTGGCTGCCCCAGCAACACAACACTGACTGCTAAAGCAACAAAGCACTGGGTCTTCCAGCAACACCACACTGGCTGCCCCAGGAACACGACACTGGCTGCTCCAGGAACATAACACTGGCTGCCCCAGCAACACAACACTAGCTGCCCCTGCAACACTACACTGGCTGCCCCAGCAACACAATACTGACTGCTAAAGCAACAAAGCACTGGCTGCCCCAGGAACAAGACACTTGTTTAGTTTTAGTTTGACATCTTTATTATGCACCCCATACCCATGGTGTGGGTGGTAGTCACCCCATACCCATGGTTGGGCGGTATCACCATACCCATGGTGTGGGTGGTAGTCACCCATACCCATGGTGTGGGCGGTAGTCACATACCCATGGTTGGCGGATCACATACCCATGGTGTGGGCTAGCACCCCATACCCATGGTGTGGGCTAGTCCAAGTTACAGAGGTACATAATGGGTCCAGGGACTGGGCCCAAAGTTTTGATACTCAGCAAGTTACAAAGGTAATGAACTCACAGTTACAAGGTAATGAACTCACAAGTTACAAAGGTAATGAACTCACAAGTTACAAGGTAATGAACTCAGTTACTTAGTTTAACATGAAGTTACTGGCTGCCCCAGCAACACAACATTAGCTGCCCCTGCAACACTACACTGGCTGCCCCAGCAACACAACATTAGCTGCCCCTGCAACACTACACTGGCTGCCCCAGCAACACAACATTAGCTGCCCCTGCAACACTACACTGGCTGCCCCAGCAACATGACACTTTCTGCCGCAAAAACACAACACTGGTTGTTCCAGCAACACAACACTTGCTGCCCCAACAACACAACACTTGCTGCCCCAGCAACACAACACTGGCTACCCCAGCAACACAGCACTGGCTGCACCAGCAACACAACACTGGTTGCCCCAGCAACACGACACTGGCTGCCCCAGGAACACAACACGGGCTGCTCCAGCAACACAACACTGGCTGCTTGTGCAACACGAGACTAGTTGCCTCAGCAACACAATACTGGCTTCCAGCAACACAGCACTGGCTGCCCAGCAACACAACACTGACTCACAGCAACACAATACTGACTCCTAGGAACACAACACTGACTCCCAGCAACACGACACTGACTTCCAGCAACACAACACTGGCTCCCAGCAACACAACACTGGCTGCCCCAGCAACACAACACTGGCTCCCAGCAACACAACACTGGCTCCCAGCAACATACCACTGGCTGCCCCAGCAACACGGCACTGACTCCCAGCAACACAACACTGACTCCCAGCAACACAACACTGGCTGCCCCAGCAACACGACACTGACTCCCAGCAACACAACACTGGATTCCAGCAACACAACACTGGCTCCCAGCAACACAATTCTAACTCCCAGCAACACAACACTGGCTCCCAGCAACACAACTCTGACTCCCGGCAACACAACACTGATTCCCAGGAAAACAGCACTTTCTCCCAGCAACACAACACTGGCCACCAGCAACACAACACTGGCTCCCAGCAACACAACACTGGCTTCCAGCAACACAACACTGGCTCCCAGCAACACGACACTGGCTCCCAGCAACACAACACTGACTCCCAGCAACACAACACTTTCTTCCAGCAACAGAACACTGGCAACCAGCAACACAACGCTGGCTTCCAGCAACACAACACTGGCTCCCAGCAACAAGACACTGGCTCCCAGCAACACAACACTGACTCCCAGAAACACAACACTTTCTTCCAGCAACACAACACTGGCAACCAGCAACACAACACTGGCTCCCAGCAACACAACACTGGCTCCCAGCAACACAACACTGACTCCCAGCAACTCAACACTTTCTTCGAGCAACACAACACTGGCTCCCAGCAACACAACACTGGCTCCCAGCAACACAACACTGGCTCCCAGCAACACAACACTGGCTCCCAGCAACACAACACTGGCTCCCAGCAACACTGGCTGCCCCAGCAGCCAGTGTTGTTAATGGTGTATAAAAGTCTGAGTTAATAACACTTAACAACAAATGGATCAATCAAACATTTCTTGGAGATATTTTAATATACAAAACGGTTGACCACATAAATTGATCGTAAACTTCTAAAATTTCGATACTGTTTCCAACCACATAGTCAACAACAGTTTGTGTGATCCACGTCATAACCTGTGATCCACGTCATAACCTGTGATCCACGTCATAACCTGTGATCCACGTCATAACCTGTGATCCACGTCATAACCTGTGATCCACGTCATAACCTGTGATCCACGTCATAACCTGTGATCCACGTCATAACCTGTGATCCACGTCATAACCTGTGATCTACGTCATAACCTGTGATCCACGTCATAACCTGTGATCTACGTCATAACCTGTGATCCACGTCATAACCTGTGATCTACGTCATAACCTGCAGTGCAGAGACGACAAAACCTGTCTAGGTAGATGGTAGTGATGGCGACCTATTGTGAACATCACTAGCATGCAACTAGTATGCCACTAGTATGCCACTAGTTTGCCACTAGTATACTACTAGTATGCCACTAGTTTGACACTAGTATACTACTAGTATGCCACTAGTTTGCCACTAGTATACTACTAGTATGCCACTAGTATGACACTAGTATGCTACTAGTATGCCACTAGTATGTCACTAGTATGACACTAGTATGCTACTAGTATGACACTAGTATGCCACTAGTATGACACTAGTATGACACTAGTATGCTACTAGTATGCCACTAGTATGCCACTAGTTTGCCACTAGTATACTACTAGTATGCCACTAGTATGCCACTAGTATGACACTAGTATGACACTAGTATGCTACTAGTATGCCACTAGTATGCCACTAGTATGACACTAGTATGCTACTAGTATGACACTAGTATGCCACTAGTATGACACTAGTATGACACTAGTATGCTACTAGTATGCCACTAGTATGCCACTAGTTTGCCACTAGTATACTACTAGTATGCCACTAGTATGACACTAGTATGCTACTAGTATGCCACTAGTATGTCACTAGCATGCAACTAGTATGCCACTAGTATGCCACTAGTATGCTACTAGTATGCCACTAGTATGACACTAGTATGCTACTAGTATGCTACTAGTATACTACTAGTATGCCACTAGTGTGCTACCAGTATGCTACTAGTATGCTACTAGTATGACACTAGTATGCTACTAGTATGCTACTAGTATGCTACTAGTATGCTACCAGTATGCCACTAGTATGCTATTAGCATGCTACTAGTATGCCACTAGTATGCCACTAGTATGCCACTAGTATGCTACTAGTATGCTACTAGTATGCTACTAGCATGTTACTAGTATGCTACTAGCATGCTACTAGTATGCCACCAGTATGCTACTTGCATGCTACTAGTATGCCACTAGTATGCCACTAGTATGCTACTAGTATCCTACTAGTATGCTACTAGCATGCTACTAGTATGCCACAAGTATGCTACTAGTATGACACTAGTATGCCACTAGTATGCCACTAGTATGCTACTAGCATGCTACTAGTATGCCACTAGTATGCTACTAGTATGCTACTAGCATCCTACTAGTATGCTACTAGTATGCTACTAGCATGCCTCTAGTATGCTACTAGCATGCTACTAGTATGCCACTAGTATGCTACTAGTATGCTACTAACATGCCACTAGTATGCTACTAGTATGCTACTAGTATGCTACTAGCATGCTACTAGTATGCCACTAGTATGCTACTAGTATGCTACTAGCATGCTACTAGTATGCCACTAGTATGCTACTAGTATGCCACTAGTATGATACTAGCATGCCACTAGTATGCTACTAGTATGATATTAGCATGCCACTAGTATGCTACTAGCATGCCACTAGTATGCTTCTAGCATGGCACTAGTATGATACTAGCATGCCACTAGTATGCTACTAGTATGATACTAGCATGCCACTAGTATGCTACTAGTATGATACTAGCATGCCACTAGTATGATATTAGCATGGCACTAGTATGCTACTAGTATGATACTAGCATGTCACTAGTATGCTACTAGTATGATATTAGCATGCAACTAGTATGCTACTAGTATGATACTAGCATGTCACTAGTATGATACTAGTATAATACTAGCATGTCACTAGTATGCTACTAGTATGATACTAGCATGCTACTAGTATGATACTGGCATGCCAGCAGTATGATACTAGCATGTCACTAGTATGCTACTAGTATGATACTAGCATGCTACTAGTATGATACTAGCATGCCACTAGTATGCTACTAGTATGTTACTAGCATGTCACTAGTATGCTACTAGTATGATACTAGCATGCTACCAGTATGATACTGGCATGCCACTAGTATGATACTAGCATGCCACTAGTATGATACTAGCATGCCACTAGTATGCTACTAGTATGATACTAGCATGCCAATAGTATGATATTAGCATGTTACTAGTATGCCACTAGTATGCTACTAGCATGCCACTAGTATACCACTAGTATGCTTCTAGTATGCCACTAGCAACTAGTCTGCTACTTGCATGCCACTAGTATATCACTAGTATGCTACTAACATGCCACTAGTGTGATACTAGAATACAACTAGTATTCTACTAGTATGCCACTAGTATGCTACTAGTATGCCACTAGTATGCTACTAGTATTACATTAGTATGTCACTAATATTCCACTGGTATGCTACTAACGTGGCACTAGTATGCTACTAGTATGCCACTAGTAGCATACTAGTATGCTATTAGTATGCCACTAGAATGCTACTAGCATGCCACTAGTATGCCACTAGTATGCTACTAGCATGCCACTAGTTTGCTACTAGTATGCTACTAATATGCCACTAGTATGCTACTAGCGTGCCACTAGCATTCCACTAGTATGCCACTTACTAGTATGCTACTAACATCCCACTATCATATTGCTAGTATGCCACTAGCATGCCACTAGTATGCCATTAGTATGCCACTAGCATGCCACTAGTATACCACTAGCATGCCACTAGCATGCCACTAGTATGCTTCTAGTATGCCACTAGTATGCCGCTAGCATGGTGGTAGACTTCTGCAGTCATCGTGTTAATTAAACAGGGGAAAATGAACTTTTCAACAGCACGCATGATGGAACCAATAAATCCCAGCTAACAACTCAGTGAGTTGATAAATTAGACACATATGCAACTAGTTTCGCCACACAGTGGCTTTATCAGTCCATACAAAGGAGAAAGGTGAAGAACAAATGTGACACCACCTACGATTTCTGCACCTCTCCTGCCTACGGTATATAAGCTGCTTCCTAGTACATATGCTGTATTCTTATCAAGATTGATGGACTGACTACATCGACTCAAGGCCGAGGGACTGATTACCTCAAACTCCTGTTCTTCACCTTTCTCCTTTGTATGGACTGATGAAGCCACTGTGTGGAGAAACGTTTCCTCAATAAAGATATCCAAGTGTTGCATATGTGTCTAATTTATCAAATTGTCGGTTCTCTGAGCCATTCATCTACAACTCAGTGAGTGCAGGATGAATCGCGCGTGCACAATAGGTTAGCCACAAGGACGGCAAAACATAATAAAAAGTACCCTTACCCGAAAAAAAATCAAGTTTATATTCCCCAAGACGTGTTTAGTGAGGTTAAGGTACCACTGACTTCCCTGCTAATCAAGGTAAGAATATTCTGATTGTGGGAGACTCTCAGGTAAGATATATGGACCGTGCTTTTTGTAACAGAGATAGGAAGGTCAGAGGGTGTGCCTCCCAGGAGCTGGTGTTGGTGACATAATCAGCAGGTTGGATAATATTATGTCAGGTAATGGGAACAAGCCTATTATCTGTCTTAGTGCTGGTGGAAATGACATCGGGAAGAGCAGGAGACAGGAGCTGCTGGATAAGTACAGGTCAGCCATAGAAGTAGTCAGGTCTAAGGGAGGGATCCCAATCATATGTAGCATCTTGCCTAGAAGGGGAATGGGCAATGGATGGATGTCTAGGGCAAATGGTATAAATTGCTGGCTAGACAGGTACTGCAATGAACTTGCAATCCCATTCACTGATAACTGGGACAAATTCTATGGCAAACGTGATATGTATGCAAGGGATGGGGTTCATCTCTCTGGGGCTGGAATGGTTGCATTAGCCAATTCGATTGAGGGGGTCATTGATGACTTGTCTAAGACTTTAAACTGATAGATTATAGAGGTATGGGTGTTTGTGGGAAACAATCAGGCTGCAGTACTAGAGTTGGAAACAGCAGATATTACCAGGATGCCTCAGGGATATGTTTAAAAGACAATATTCAAAATAAAGTTGCTAGTAAAGACAAAGCAATTTATCAACAAACAAAGAGAGATAGTAGAGGGCAACGAGTGACTAGCTCCCTTAAGGTTTACTACAAAAATAGTAGAAGTCAAAGAAATAAGATAGATGAGCTTAGATTACTTGCAAGTGCAGGTAATATAGATATTATTACTATAACGGAGACCTGGTTCAACCTGAAAGATAGAGAAATGCCTTCTGAATGCAACATACAGAGTTATAAACTATTCCACGCTGATAGGGTCAACAGGAAGGGTGGTGGAGTGGCGATGTATGTCAGAGATAATTTAAATTGCTGTGTTTGACACGATATAAGATTAGAAACATCCGACACAGAATCTGTTTGGCTACAATTTCTCGAGTGCAGTAAGCTGAAATTAATAAGGCGTCTAGATATGAAAATGTCGTGTTAATGGAAGATTTTAACTTTAAACAAATTGATTGGAACAATGTGACAGAAAATCTTGAGTCTAGTGACTTTCTTGATACGGTTCAGGAATGCTTTTAAAAACAGTTTGTGGCAGAACCAACTAGAGGAAAAATCTGCTTGACTTGTTTCTTGCCAACAAAGAGGTTAATGATGAGCTTAGGGAAATCAATCACAAATCTCGGACGCTCGTAACTGACGCCAGAACTGACTAATGTCAGCTGTCAAGCGAGCGCAGGCTCAAGACCACACAGGACACATGGAAAACTGCACACACATACTGCACATGCGGTACAACATGGCTTAAATCGACACTAAGCCATACAAGGACATGTGAGAACACTAACTGAGAGGAATTAAATAAAAAATAATGCAACAATTTGCTCACTGTGAAACTACAGCGTTCGTGACATAATGTGATGATGTCAGGCGTGACGCCGTGAGGTGATGTCATGGGGTGACATCACGAGGTGACGTCAGGCAACATCGTGGTTGACGTCGCGAGGTGACGTCCTGAAGTGATGTCCTGGAGTGACGTCGTGAGTGACGTCAGTGGAGTCGGGCAGCATCGTGGTGACGTCAGCAGCATGGTGACGTCATGGGTTGATGCGACAGTAGACCACAGCATGTGGCTTAGGACATCTGGCTTTGTAGCCCACATGGCTTGCTCCACAGAGCAGAGAGAGTGAGACGGTGAGTGGTGGCATAGACTAGGGCGAGCTCATCTACCCATATTTCACTTATGGAATCTGTGCATGGGAATCAACAAGATTCATAGATTCCATAAGTGAAATAAGGCGTAGAATTAGGGGGGATATGATTGAGGTGTATAAATGGAAAACAGGAATAAATAAAGGGGATGTAAATAGCGTGCTGAAAATATTTAGCCAAGACAGGACTCGCAACAATGACTTTAAAGTTGAAAAAGTTCAGATTCAGGAAGGATATAGGAAAGCATTGGTTTGGTAATAGAGTTGTGGATGAGTGGAACAAACTCCGGAGTACCGTCATAGAAGCTAAAACGTTTTGTAGTTTTAAAAATAGGTCAAATAAATACATGAGTGGGTGTGATTTGGACCTGACTAGCTTGTGCTTCTAGGTCTGATGCCATGCTCCTTCCTTAAGTGGATGCCAGGGGGTGACATGGACCTGCCTCGCATGGGCCAGTAGGTCTGCTGCAGTGTTCCTTCTTTCTTATGTTGTTATTGCTATCAGGTGGGTTTTGAAAGACGTGGTGCTAACTAGCAGGGACTCCAAGAGAAATTTTGCAAGGCTGAACCAGACTGCTTTAGGGCCCCTGGGGGCAAGCTGAGGTCCTTAGTCTAAGTGAATTTTACTTAATTATTTTTCTAAATAAACTGAAAAAGAGTTGAAATTGCCAAAAAAAAAAATCAAATGAAAAAAAATCAAGATAAAACGTTAACAGTTATGGAGTCCCTTCAGAGATTCAGAGCCGGGGCCCCGGACCAATGCACCGGCTGACCCCCACTTCCCCATGTGATAAGCATTGCTAACTAGTGAGTAGCGCATCTCCTTGATTTACCCTCCGTGTGATTCTCCGTATTTGTGTCTGGCTGTATAATTTCCGGATAAAGCAATGTTGTGAGGAAGATGGCGCAACAAGACATCTCCGCAAGGAGGAAATGGTAACTCTAGAATACCAAATGTGACGGGAAGAAATTCTTTCTATCTCACACACAACTACTGCTTGTCAACACTACAGGAGACAGACACCAGTACGTTCACCTGGGTAGAGACATAGGTCAGATTCTTCCTATAAGTGTTGCTCGACTTAGCTGATTTACTAAGGTTTCTGAGACGTCAACGACTGCCACTATGTGAATGACCCACACGGGTTTAGCGTGTCGTGAAATATGATTCTTCACAGAGAGAGGATACGGTAATTGTTTAGCACCGGTTGCAATTATAGACATTCAGTATCCTTAATCATAGAGAGTAACTGTTTACAACAGTAGATGACCGTCTGTTTGGTTATAGATATTACCCAGACAAAATGATTTAAGATTATTATAATCTTTTATAAGTACTGATATTTATAAATTATAGATGATTATTTAAATATGTTACACACACACACAAATGGCTCCTGGAATTCAACCTCAGCAAATGCAAAGTTATGAAGCTTGGGGAAGGACAAAGAAGACCGCAGACAGAGTACAGCCTAAAAGGTCAAAAGCTGCAAAACTCAGTCAAGCAAAAGGATCTTAGGATGAGCATCATACCAACCACATCTCTTGAGGTGCACATCAACCAAATAACTGCTGCAGCATATGGGCGCCTGGCAAACCTGAGAATAGCACCTAGTCAAACATGTTAAGAAATTAGAGAAAATTCAAAGGTTTGCAGCAATACTAGTCCCGGAGCTGAGGGGTATGTCCCACTCAACCTGACAACACTGGAGGACAGGAGAGATAGGGTAAGACATGATAACGACATAAAATGCTGAAAGGAATTGACAAGGTGGATAGGGACAGAATGTTTCAGAGATGGGACATAGCAACAAGGGGGTCACAGCTGGAAGATGAAAACTCAAGTGAGTCACAGAGATGTTAGGAACTACTTCTTCAGTTCCACCAGAGATGGACCATATATATATATATATATATATATATATATATATATATATATATATATATATATATATATATATATATATTATATTTAAACCAGTTGTAATGTACAAGTGTTTGAATTAAACCTTTAATAAGATAACAAAAAATAAAGAAAAAAGATGATATACAGATAATAAAATACGTAATTACAATACCTATTCGCCTTACGTCCAATTCGACTTACAATCGGTCAGTCGGAGCCTAGCCCGGTCGTACGTCGACCGGTCGTAAGTCGTATTAGACATAAGTCGGATAGGTATTGTAATTACGTATTGTACAATCTTCGTATAATTTTTTCTTTATTTTTTTATTTTAGAGAAGGTCTAATTCAAACACGTGTACATTACAACTGGTTTAAAACTACAATTAAAATATAAACTCAAAACTGAAATAAAATACAGAATCACTATCGTACGGCCTCATTTGTGTTGTCAGGCCTATAAATATTTATGGACGTAAGTGCGGATGGTCGTAAGTTGAGTAGGTAGTAAGTCGACGACTATCTGTACGATCTTCAGCGGACGTAATAAAAAGTTTTTTTTTTTATATCTTCCAGAGTAAGAAGAGAAGCATTCATCTTAATTTCACCTTTGTTTTCAAAATATATGTATTTTTTTCAGTTATATAGACGCCGAGCGAGTACGCCCGACGCAGACCAGACAAGCGCAACCCATGTGAAGAAACGAAATTAAAATATAAAAATTTCCTGGTATACGTATCGTATGAAGTGACAAGACTAGGAAATACACACTGGCTAAGTCGTCTCATCCAGTATATACCAGCTGGTCGTCTCATCCAGTATATACCAGCTGGTCGTCTCATCCACTATATACCAACTGGTCGGAAAAAACCCAGCGTGTGAGCACCAAGGTGGGGGGGGGGGGGAGCAGTTCCCGGGACTTGGCTGTCTCAGTGCCTCCAGTGTTTACTGGTTATAAGGGAAAGAAACACTCGTTGAGCAACAGGTGGGGAAGAGCAGTCTACTGGGAACTAGCAACTTTAAGTTGCAGCTGAGGCTATTAAAGTAGGCTCCTAGGGAACAAGCAACTGGAGGTTGTAGATAAGGCTGCTGGAAGTCAGCAACTGGGGGTTACAGACCAAGCTGCTTGAGAAGGCTCTTGGAAGCCAGCATCTGTAGGTTGCTGACCAGGCTGTTGCATCTGGCAGAATAACCTCATTCAGCTCATTTCTTAACTAGGTACCAATGTTATTCCTTAACATGCCTAATTACAAAAAACTATGTTCTTTATTTCACGTTAGACTAGGTTAGGTGAACCTACATAACATATTTAACCACAACTATGCAAATAGTGAATCTGGCAAAGAGACGGCGGAATATTACAAAGGAACGTTCCAATATACACGATGATCACCCATGATGCAAGAATGTGTTCGGGTACAGTGAGGATAACGTTGTGCTTCCTGGCGTCAATTCTGAGCGTTTTGTACCATGCACTTTTTTAAATTAAGGGTATAGTGTATTAGGTTACTTCAAACTTCACCTAACCTAACCCATATATATATATATATATATATATATATATATATATATATATATATATATATATATATATATAATATAAAATATATATAAATATATCACATAAACACGAGGGAGAGGCTATAGCCGTTGAGATATGTAAAAAAAGGTTCCCCGAGGGTAGGGGGAGGTGCTGGGGCCATCTAAGTCTCATATTAACTGTTAACTGCCTTGCTCTTCATTTGTCGTATCTACTTTGGAAGCTGTGGATTGTTTTAGCTTCCACTCTCTGGCTGTCTACTACTCTCATGATAGCCAATCATTCCTTAAAGCTGTGCAGGTCAGCTCACCTGACTCTTCAGTTTCCGTCCTTGTCCCATTCCTCTCTGGCTTTGTGTAATTTTTCAATTTTGCTAATTGTTTTTTTTTTACTTTTGTCTAGTTGTGATTCTAATTCTTTAAATAAGTGTTATATAATGTATTTTATTTCTCACCTCTGATGGCAACCTTTGGAATACCAACGGGTCGTCTTTACTTCCTGCGTACTTTATTAGGTGTTGGTTCCTGGTAGACGTAATATATTCAAGAATTTGTCAAACATATGATTATATTATGTATAGTTATGAAACTTTTTTTACTTATATTAGTTTTGCCTTTACAAGCTTAGTACATATCTCCGGTATTGTTCACTCCATGTGTTCTCTCTCTCTCTCTCTCTCTCTCTCTCTCTCTCTCTCTCTCTCTCTCTCTCTCTCTCTCTCTGCTTGCTTGCTTCTACGTGCTGTTCATCCTCCATATAATAAATTATATCAGGTCTAAATACCTCATCTCCCAACTTCATTATTTTATACATACTGGGGTTGAGTTCCAACAGCCACATTTCTAATAACCATCCCGCTAACTTAAGAGTTTTCAGATTGAAAAGTACTCACCTCTAGGGGTAAAAAAAAAAAAAAAACTCATGCTTTTATAATCTTTTGCTGTTGAGACTGGCGAAAGAGGCTTTTGATCCAAGGCACTGGGGGTGTCCTCCCTTTCCTTGGATCAAACTTGATTGCTTCCCGTTTCTCAGCCTCAGCATTTCCCCGTGGTAATAATAATAATAATAATAATAGTAATAAAATTATAAATAATAATAGTAGCAAAGAACTACAGACCGATAGCGCTAACGTCCCATATCATAAAAATATTTGAAAGAGTTCTAAGAAGCAAGATCGCCACTCATCTAGATACCCATCAATTACACAACCCAGGGCAGCACGGGTTTAGAGCAGGTCGCTCCTGTCTGTCCCAACTACTGGACCACTACGACAAGGTCCTGGATGCTCTAGAAGACAAACAGAATGCAGATGTTATATACACAGACTTTGCAAAAGCCTTTGACAAGTGTGACCATGGTGCAATAGCACACAAAATGCGTGATAAAGGAATAACAGGAAAAGTTGGTAGATGGATCTATAATTTCCTAACAAGTAGAGCACAAAGAGTAGTAGTCAACAGAGTAAAGTCTGAGGCGGCTACAGTGAAAAGCTCTGTTCCACAAGGCACAGTACTCGCTCCCATCCTGTTCCTCATCCTCATATCGGACATAGACAGTGATATAAGCCACAGTGCTGTGTCTTCCTTTGCAGATGACACCCGAATCTGCATGACAGTGTCCACCATTGAAGACACTGCAAGACTCCAAGCAGACATAAACCAAATCTTTAAATGGGCTGCAGAAAACAATATGAAGTTCAATGATGAGAAATTTCAATTACTCAGATATGGAAAACGTGAAGAAATTAAAATCTCTTCGGAGTACAAAACAAATTCCAACCACACAATAGAGCGAAAAACTAATGTCAAAGACCTGGGAGTGATCATGTCAGAGGACCTCACCTTCAAGGACCATAACACCGTAGCAATCGCATCTGGTAGAAAAATGACAGGATGGATAATGAGAACCTTCAAAACCAGGGATACCAAGCCCATGTTGACACTTTGCAGGTCGCTTGTTCTATCAAGGCTGGAATATTGCTGGACACTAACTGCACCTTTCAAGGCAGGTGAAATTGCTGACCTAGAAAATGTGCAGAGAACCTTCACAGCACGCATAACTGCAATAAACCACCTCAATTACTGGGAACGCTTGAAGTTCCTAAACCTGTACTCCCTAGAACACAGGCGGGAGAGATACATTATTATATACACGTGGAAAATTCTCGAGGGATTAGTACCAAACATGCACACGAGAGTCACTCCCTACGAAAGCAAAAGACTCGGCAGGCGATGTAATATCCCCCCAATGAAAAGCAGGGGTGCCACTAGCACGTTGAGAGACAACACAATAAGTGTCAGGGGCCCAAGACTGTTCAACTGCCTCCCAGCATACATCAGGGGGATTACCAACAAACCCCTGGCTGTCTTCAAGCAGGCACTGGACAGGCACCTAAAGTCGGTACCTGACCAGCCAGGCTGTGGTTCGTACGTTGGAATTCGTGCGGCTATCAGTAACAGCCTGGTTGATCAGGCTCTGATCCAACATGAGGCCTGATCACAGACCGGGCCGCAGGGGCGTTGACCCCTGGAACTCTCTCCAGGTATACTCCAGTAATAATAATAATAATAATAATGGTAAAGAATAATAATAGTAAAAATAATGATATATAATAATAATAATAATAATAATAATAATAATAATAATAATAATAATAATAATAATAATAATAATAATAATAATAATAATAATAATAATAATAATAATAATGATAAATAATAATAATAATCTATATTTCAACAAGGTACATAATACAACTGTCTGGTTATAAAGAGCATTTCAGGCGACTTAAGTTAATTTCGGCCCCCAGGATGTGACCCATAACAGTCGACTAGCACCCAGGTACCTACTTACTGCTCCGTGAATAGGGGTAGCAGGTGTAAGGAAACATGCCCAACCTTTCACCCGTGCCGGGGATCTATCCCGGACACTTACTGTGTGAGCTGAAGACGCTATCCACCAAGCACATGCTCAGACTTAATTAAATAGCTCGTGAATGACGAAATCGTAATAACACGATTGCAAACAAATCACAGAACGGGTGTGTGTTTAACCCATGGCAGGCGAGTTTTAGGACTTTCTTGCCACCGGTTCAATCCCCATCCGTTCTGTGATTTAAATAGCTCCACTACGATGGTTCCATAGTGATGAATGCAGCTTGATAACGTGTCCAGGAAGAAAGCTTCTCTTAGCCGCTAGAGTTCTTTATGCTGAGAATTTCCTACTGTCGTCCCGGGTACATCTCTGGGCACTCTGTCTCACATCTCACCCCTTTATTATTATTATTATTTATTATTATTATTATTATTATTATTATTATTATTATTATTATTATTATTATTATTATTATTAGGCTAACTGATGTAACCCTTCACTCCGCTTCTCTGAGCCACTCACTGCAGGTGTAACTAGCAATGCACTGGAAAATCAATATAGCTCCTGCATATCATAGGCACAAATGTAAGACACGATCATGTCATCAATGTTAAGAGAATCTTGGTAACATCTAGCAGCCCAGCACACGTCACTGAGCCTCCACTGAGGCGTCGATCACTAAGATGAGCCCACAATGATGTGCTGACAGCCTGACCATCAATCTATGGAACGTCACATATACTCCACTTCCACTTTTTGTATGGCTGAAGCTTCCAACATATTATATATGTAGTATCTTAAGGTGATGCTTCTACTAGCATCAAGAATCTCCAATATATTCGAATGCAAAGGCCACCCCAATCGTCACTGCGTACTCCCTAGGAGTTAACTCTTGCAGAAAACTTGTTGGCTAGTTCCTGAATGAGTCGGCCATTTAGTGTGTTAAGAAAGCAAAGAGCCGTAGAACAAGAATATTTTCGAGAGGAAATGCCTGCTGCATTCTGGGCACAAATATGAGCAAAAGAATCTTGGTCAGGTTTCTGATATATATTCAGGTATTCCCAGATGGGGGCACCTTCAGGTAGTTGACTATATTTTTAGGTTCTTCTTAGAAAATTTTCGTTTATATCTTGATAAAATATCTCCTGATCGCCTTAATTATTCTTATACATAAATATGTGTGAGTATTTTTCAATCTACAATTTTATTATTATTCTTAAATTATTATACAAATCAACGGAGAAGATAAGAGTAGGTTCTCAGTTAGATTTCATAAAAAGAGAACACACAGTTGCTCTCATTGTATGGTGTATTTTATAGATTTAACGTCCAGTTGCTCTCATTGTATGGTGTATTTTATAGATTTAACATCGAATATCCAAAGAAGAAACTTTCGTTTATGAAAATGGTAACACAAAGCAGCACGTGAGAACGATCACGGTACACCACATGTTAATTATATCAGGTAATGGGATAGGTATTTTATTGTATGTGTGTGTGTGTGTGTGTGTGTGTGTGTGTGTGTGTTGTGTGTGTGCTCACCTAATTGTACTTACCTAATTGTGGTTGCAGGGGTCGAGACTCAGCTCCTGGCCCCGCCTCTGCGCTGCCCGCTACTG
>WNWK01027306.1:0-26434 GCA_009830355.1 Cherax destructor
GGTGGCAGCCGGGATCACACCTGTGTGGAGGGTGGCAGCCGGGATCACACCTGTGTGGAGGGTGCAGCCGGGATCACACCTGTGTGGAGGGTGGCAGCTGGGATCACACCTGTGTGGAGGGTGGCAGCCGGGATCACACCTGTGTGGAGGGTGGCAGCCGGGATCACACCTGTGTGGAGGGTGGCAGCCGGGATCACACCTGTGGGGAGGGTGGCAGCCGGGATCACACCTGTGTGGAGGGTGGCAGCCGGGATCACACCTGTGTGGAGGGTGGCAGCCGGGATCACACCTGTGTGGAGGTGGCAGCCGGGATCACACCTGTGTGGAGGGTGGCAGCCGGGATCACACCTGTGTGGAGGGTGGCAGCCGGGATCACACCTGTGTGGAGGGTGGCAGCCGGGATCACACCTGTGTGGAGGGTGGCAGCCGGGATCACACCTGTGTGGAGGGTGGCAGCCGGGATCACACCTGTGGAGGGTGGCAGCCGGGATCACACCTGTGTGGAGGGTGGCAGCCGGGATCACACCTGTGTGGAGGGTGGCAGCCGGGATCACACCTGTGTGGAGGGTGGCAGCCGGGATCACACCTGTGTGGAGGGTGGCAGCCGGGATCACACCTGTGTGGAGGGTGGCAGCCGGGATCACACCTGTGTGGAAGGTGGCAGCCGGGATCACACCTGTGTGGAGGGTGCAGCCGGGATCACACCTGTGTGGAGGGTGGCAGCCGGGATCACACCTGTGTGGAGGGTGGCAGCCGGGATCACACCTGTGTGGAGGGTGGCAGCCGGGATCACACCTGTGTGGAGGGTGACAGCCGGGATCACACCTGTGTGGAGGGTGGCAGCTGGGATCACACCTGTGTGGAGGGTGGCAGCCGGGATCACACCTGTGTGGAGGGTGGCAGCCGGGATCACACCTGTGTGGAGGGTGGCAGCCGGGATCACACCTGTGTGGAGGGTGGCAGCCGGGATCACACCTGTGTGGAGGGTGGCAGCCGGGATCACACCTGTGTGGAGGGTGGCAGCCGGGATCACACCTGTGTGGAGGGTGGCAGCCGGGATCACACCTGTGTGGAGGGTGGCAGCCGGGATCACACCTGTGTGGAGGGTGGCAGCCGGGATCACACCTGTGTGGAGGGTGGCAGCCGGGATCACACCTGTGTGGAGGGTGGCAGCCGGGATCACACCTGTGTGGAGGGTGGCAGCCGGGATCACACCTGTGTGGAGGGTGGCAGCCGGGATCACACCTGTGTGGAGGGTGGCAGCCGGGATCACACCTGTGTGGAGGGTGGCAGCCGGGATCACACCTGTGTGGAGGGTGGCAGCCGGGATCACACCTGTGTGGAGGGTGGCAGCCGGGATCACACCTGTGTGGAGGGTGGCAGCCGGGATCACACCTGTGGAGGGTGGCAGCCGGGATCACACCTGTGTGGAGGGTGGCAGCCGGGATCACACCTGTGTGGAGGGTGGCAGCCGGGATCACACCTGTGTGGAGGGTGGCAGCCGGGATCACACCTGTGTGGAGGGTGGCAGCTGGGATCACACCTGTGTGGAGGGTGGCAGCTGGGATCACACCTGTGTGGAGGGTGGCAGCCGGGATCACACCTGTGTGGAGGGTGGCAGCCGGGATCACACCTGTGTGGAGGGTGGCAGCCGGGATCACACCTGCCACTCTGGTAGCGTAAGGTTTCCCCCTCACTGTGAGAAGATTAAAAAAAAAAAATATTCAAAGGTGAAAACAATTCTCGTAACCACTGAGATTATCTCAGCGTTCACGAGAGGTTAGCTTTATATACTTTAAAATAAAATAAAAATCAGTTATGTTAGTATTTTTTATTGAATTACATAGTCAAAAAAAAGCCAAAGCAACTTTGTTGGTTAGACACATAGACAAAAAAAGTCAAGCGACGTTGTTGGTTACACAGAATGGTGGTAAATACATAGACCAAAAAAAATAAAAAAGTCAAGCAACGTTGTTGGTTAGACAGAATGACAGCGCAGCCCAACTTCTTCCGGAAGAATAATTATTTATTTTTCAAAAATAACCTCTGCTTCATCTCCTTTGCCGGGGTCATCACCTTCAACCCCCACCTTCTTCTCCTCCTCGACAAACTCCACAACGAGGTCATCAGACTGTCGTGAGCGAAGACTCTGCGTTTCGTCAGTATCATCTTCTCCATTCTTCTTAACCTCCTCTTTTTCTTCCATAGGCTGTAAAGTAATGAAGACATATCGATCAATACCAAATAGGGGAGATGTGGAGAGGCTCTCGCCTCTAAATCGCTTAAGGAGAAAAGTATAGAAAAAACATACCCTTTCCTGAGGGAGTCCATGCTTCCGTTTCCTAGTATCATCACAGTGCCAGCTATTCAGGAGTCTGATGGCGGCGTGATCATCGCCTTTCAAACTACTTGCTGATAGGATAAGAACTTTGCAGATTTTGACTGGACCAGTAAATACTGTTGAAGAAAAAAAAAACCCGCTTTAAAATTAAGTCTCGTCCTCTCGCTTGTTTTGGCAATATCAATAAGGAAGTATTAATAATAAAAATATCTGCCTTTACTTACCACTCCCTTCCATCTTGCCGGAATCGATGGTTCCTGTTCTTTTTGCCATGACGAGAGAAAAAAAGGTGGGAGAGGGGCGGTGGTCACACCTCGTGGAAAAACTACTGGCACAGTTGTGTTTAGGCCTTCTTATATACGACTGACACTCGCCAGCCAGGAGGGGTAATGGGGGGAGTAGCGTCAGAGGCTGGGTTCCCCACAGAGGCAGGTACATATATCACCTCTAGTTAAGCAAAATGTATCTTCACAGGTCGGCAGCATTTTAAAATTCTCTTTCACATAAGCTATTACTAATCTGTCATTTTTAAAGAGTGTTTTTCTCGAGAAAAATTATTTTAAAAAATATAAAGCTCTTTTTAAACCCACGAGGCTTGTTTTATGGATGAACATTATTACATATAAACCACAAGTAAGCGAAAAATCACTTTGTATTCTACCAGGCAAACGATATAAATATTTAATTTTATTTAGCTTAAGAATTTTTTTTACATTTATATCATAATTCACGGGTTTTTTCCCGTAACTGTCAAAAAAGAATAATAGACTATTTTTCCTGTCAAGTAAAATGGAAAAAAAATGACCCATTACTTTTGAGCTGTAAGAAGGTAGAATATTGCTTATAATAACAATGGGTTTGCTTGGTGGATAGCTGGCTAATCTTATTTGCTTTAATGCGTCTATAGTAAAACAACCAATGTATGTAACTTTATTTCCTAAGACCGGAATTAAACTATTATTTATTTCCATGCAGTTCATTTTTCATTTTAGGCGCGAACATCGCAATGAACAGATCTATTCTGGTCGACGGTTAAAACACCAGTGGTCTGAGCGAACAATAAAAACACCTTATTATGAGGATTTCCCTTAGTGAATTATAATTCAATTCGGAAGTTACCGGATTTTTCAACTGGTAAAGTGTCATCGGCCGCTGAATCTGTTAGATCAAACACTGTAATGGTTCTTCCAGAAGCAAAGGACTTATAAAGTATTAAATTTCCTTCTTCAAAGCCTAGAGCGTTAATTGTTTCATAATATAATTTACTAAAATGATGGGGGAAATCACTGTTTATGCGATAAACCGTATTATTATTAATACATAAAGATAAACTCGATAAATGAGCGTGCTCAAAGTATAGGCCGTTTTCTTTGTGTTTTCCAGAGTAAGCTGACATGGGTAAAATTACCATGAAAATTTTAGTTGGTATTATATGTCCCCACGGTTGATCTATTAAGAGACTCGTCTGATTAGTCCCGAGCACATAATTTTTACTTAGGGTGTGATTAAAAGTATATGTTATTGGCTTTGCGTCCGAGACTAGTGACTTGTTTAAGGCCAAATATGCCGAGGTATATGGGTATACCCTATTAAGCCATAGTTTAGCGTAATTAATGTGGAGCTGGTAAGTGCTAGCGTCATCGTCCGTTTTCAGCGTCCATGCCTGAGGGGATAATTCCAGCCTAATTTTTAAATCGATATTGTCTAGGACATATTGATCTAATGTGCTCATATCTAGAGCTAAGGGAAAACAGAGCATTATTCCTTGTTCTTTTCCCTCCTTTGTCAGCGTCTGCCATTTCTTTGTACTCGCATCGGCGAAATAAGCAGTGTCGAATAGTTTAGCTATACCCTGTCCCTCAAAGTCGGGTAACAGATACCCGAGTCGACCGATAGTCGACAACTGAGTTGGTTTGACAGTGCTGCAGAGTTTAATGAAGGACCAGTAATTATATGAAGAATTTGTCTCCACAATCTGTTCGCCCAGGAAGCACTGCACCCCCTTGAAAAGAGTATTTGATAGCCCATTAATGAGCGCTGCATTATCGGTATCTCCTAGCGGGGTTTGACCGTCATCAGTAGTTAGAAACACTTTAAATTCTAAAACTATTTTTCCTAAATCTAGAAATGCCCCGGGAACTCCGGGAATTCTAAATTCCAAAAAATTATCTTTTAATCTTTGAGAGAGTGGAAGATTTACGGGAAGCATATCAAAACTCTGTGTGCGAGCTATGGTGCTCTCGACATGGCTTAATCTATGCGGGCGTGGGAATTGTTCTATAATACTTGAACTGTATTCTTCCAAAGCCACTTTTAAGCTAGTGTTTTCACCCCCGACTGCTGCCATGGTTAATGAGAAACTGTTTACACGAGAGAAAATACATCGCTTTTATAACCAACTTGACCTCGTCGCTTATTTAACCGCATTTTCTTTTAATAGTTTTTGCTTTCGTACGCCGCTTCCGTCCAGCCCGTTTTACTCTCCCACCCGTCATAACTCTTTTAGCGACACCTTTTAAAGCGTCTATCCCGTGAGATTTAAGGGCAGTTTTCATATCTGTTTTACCGCTCTGGAAATCTTCCAGCATTTTACTACGGAATTCTAAGGCGCTCGGGGCAGCGGCTCTAAAGAGAAAAGGCAATGCTTTTTTAGCCAGCCCCACCAAAGTCGAAAAAAAAACCTCCTCTGACTCTGTATGGTGCGTGGAAAGTTTGAATGTCCGCCAGACCACCTCCCGCTTGGGCGGGCTTCAGGGAGAATAATCTCTGAAATTCCCTCTCAGAGGGAACTTGAAAAGGTACACACATGTTTGGCGGTTAGAGAAACAATAAACGTTTTTACGCTGAGATGGGGCTATTTATTTATGGGTCTGACATGTAGCACTACGGTGGCTGAATGACCCCTTTCAAAAGACAAATTACGACCAAACTGATCCGTCATTTTTATGGCTATTTTATCTAATTTAGAGACATATAGAGGTTTATACATCATGGGGTGAGCCCCTTTTGAATAATTCTCCTGAAAGGCGAATGCATCTAGGATATTCACTAACTGAGAGCCATATATTTGCGGCTGGACAATATCGCTGTATATTAAAACGTAGTCAACCCCACCTGTGGGGTCGGGTTTGAATGGTCCTATCTGCTTGGGGAGAGAGACTCCTTCGGATCTGTCACCCCGAAATAAAACATATTTTTCCGAGACACTGAGACCGAGTACCCGAGCCATTCTCGCTTTAAATTGCATTTTAAATGAAGTGGCGGCATTGTTTCTTCCCGTAAAGGCTCGTGCTCTGGAAGAAAGTATAATTTTCCCAATTCCATTGTCATAACTGAATATTTTTCCCTTCGTGGGAAAAAATGAAGAATAAGTGTCTCTAAAGGCCATTTTTAAATCGTCCGTTAATTGATGATTAACTTCATCAGCTATATGCGCTATTTTTTCCGAAGCGATATCACTTTTCGGTAAAAATTTGTATATTACTTCTTCTATAACCCGTCCATTTTGGGTAATGTGACCTTGCAGAATGTCAATGCCACTTTCGGGATCATCGGCTGTTAGAACATTAAACTTTTTGGGGTATAATACATTTAAAAGAGCGACTTCATAGTTCAAGGAAGGGTTTAAAGACACTGGAGTAATTATATTGTGAAAAGCTGAAGCCGTATTTTCGAATAAGTTAGTATTTTCCAAACTAGACAGGTATATATACTTTCCCTGGTCACCTCCCTCCATGATGAGAGACGGAGAGAGTGTGAAAGAAATACAGCTTAGTAAGCTCTTATATATTTAAAGGTAAAAACAAAACAAAATTCAGCTTTCAAAACTTTATTTTCATAATTTACATTTTTTGTTAGTTACAGCATTTAAGAATTGTATTTCATTATCTGGTTGAGGGATGCGGCGATGCTTCCCACGTGAGCTGCCTTCAACCGTGATGACTCCGTCGCAGGTGTCTCCCTCTAGACCGATGAATCACCACTGCTGCAGCCTGCACCGCCAACATCTCCGCTGTGCTTGGTCACCCTCTGTTGTAGAATTGCCCTTTCTAGCGCCACGGGGGACTCCTCCTGTTCAAATTCTGCCTCGTTAATAGTAATTTTAGGAGGGACTTTGTACGGAGTCACTTGTGGAGCGAGCAGATAGGTTTGTATTTCCCTTTTCAGTAGTACATTACTAAATATCTCAATGAGTGGCAGGTAATCACTTTCCCATTCTTTGGTCTGCTTCCTGCTCATGCCAATATACTGGGGTAAAAGTACCTGTCTGATACCGTCATTGGCGATCACTGCCCGTCCTAGTGATGCCAGACAGAGTTTGAACTACAGTCTCCGATTCTGACGGGTGTCATTGGTCAGTCCGCGCACAAAATGCAAGTCTGCACTTCGCGAAATTTGTTCTTGAGAAAATGGGTTGTCTTCAAGACAAGCCCCTGGGCAATATTGGTTTATGAGAGCTACGATGACAGGTTTTAAATAATCTTCCGGTCTGTCTTCCAGCGTGTTGGTGAAGGGCGGCGGTGATTTCAAGATGATTTCCCCGGGTGTGCTCCGATCTGCAGCTATAGCACGATTCACGAATTGGAGAGATTTTCGTTCAATTCTAGAATACGGGTACTTCTCCCAAAGGGAAAGTGCCGGTTCGTACGGGCGAGCTGAAGTAGCATTGTGGGAGTACACAATGCAATCGCCGTATTGCAGGTAGGCGTCCTCGGTTATTCCAGCTGCGATGAGTGGTAGAGTGTTCTCCATTCTTCCTCTTGGGAACTGTAGTAGGCCTCGCTGCTATACAAGAGTCGCTGCTAATGTTAGGGAAATATCGGTTGAGCCCTGAGTTTAAATACCGAGGCACGCGCCCGTGCGTGCTGGGGTTTCTCTCTCTTTCTCGTGTATGCGGGCGGGGGACAGGGGGGTACCAACAAAGGCCCTCACCTCCCGCTTGCTCCCTCACACGCTAAGTGGACATTCATCTAAGACGATTATATAAACTTTGACCTCCCTCAAAAGACACTATAATATCACTCTACACATGTGTCATTATTTCTAATCTTTGTATTTCAGCTAGCAAATCTTCCCGATTGAAATTTTCATAAAACTTTTCAATGTCATCAAAAGTTTTAGTAAATCTCGCTATGGGGCAATTAGCCTTAAAAGATTCGTAAGTTTGCCATAAGCTTTGTATCACACCAGCTTTGTAAGACACTTGCAGATAAATCTTTCGCTTCGTCATTATTCGCTGTAATAATATCATCAAACTGGGATCTTTTTCTCCTTCTTCACTCGACTGGAGATTAATTCTCTCAGGATAATCAACTGACGGCTGCTCCATTTTTTTTCTTATGAATAGAGCGAGGGGAGCTCTTGTCGCTAACCTCTTCTTGTCTTTACTAAAAATAAAAAAAAAGGTCGATGTTTCTCTCGACTTTATGAAAAGCTTAACAGAAATTCAATAGGGTAACCAGCGTGGTTTTTTCACGTTCTTATTAACATAAAAACCGCCTAATAATAATTGTTTCCTTGCTTTTTGATTTTTTATAAATTTTGGGTCAATTTTAATAAGCTGCAATAATTCCTGTATCATCGGAATTTGTTTCTTTTCAATGTAGCCCCTGCTGCTCGTCAATGATTTAATAATTTCTAAGAAGTTTAATTTGTGGAAAGGGGGAAATAAAATACCTCTCTTATCCCAGCGAATAAAAGATTGATTTTTGAATAGATTTAGCATTGATTTCGCGTAAGGAGATTCTTCTCTTGTGAAATACATATCAAAAACTTCATTTAAATTCGGTGATGAGTCCTCTGACGAGAGAGAAAGTCTATTGTTGTTGTTATTTCTTGATATTAATGACATACGTATTTCGGGAGGGAGTTTATTGATTTTTCTGCGAGGCGCGAGGGTAGAGTCACACCTGGTGCTGGGTCGGCCGCTTCCGGTACCAGCGTAGGCCCTGGCGTCACATCTGTCACCACTGCACCTCCCGCCACCGGTCTTATTTTTTTTTTTTTTTACGGGAGAGTCCCCCGCCTCACCACAGCGAGTGGACGGCTGGGCAGCCGGACGGGGACGGCCCTCGCCCCTACGAGAAGTAATTACTGCAGTCCCAACCTTATCCTTGCTTCGCGCTGTCCTTGCTTTCGACCGTCTGAGACCAGAAGTGATCTTCTCTCTACTGCCCATCGCAGCAGCAGCAGCAGCAGCAACGACAGGCACATCGGTCGACTGAGAAGACAAGCTTCTTGGCTTACCCACTGGTGAGTTTTTTGCATCAGTTTTGAAAATATATTTTTCGGCAGTTAGCTGAGGGATGAGAAAAAATTCTTTTACCATTATTCAAATCTTTTTTTTACTTTAAAAAACTACGGTTTACATAACAATATGACTCCCTCCACCTCCGCCCCCCTTCATGCTAGACGGTTTACATAACAATATGACTCCCTCCACCTCCGCCCCCCTTCATGCTAGACGGTTTACAAACAATATGACTCCCTCCACCTCCGCCCCCTTTATGCTAGACGGTTTACATAACAATATGACTCCCTCCACCTCCGCCCCCCTTCATGCTAGACGGTTTACATAACAATATGACTCCCTCCACCTCCGCCCCCCTTCATGCTAGACGGTTTACATAACAATATGACTCCCTCCACCTCCGCCCCCCTTCATGCTAGACGGTTTACATAACAATATGACTCCCTCCACCTCCGCCCCCTTCATGCTAGACGGTTTACGTAACAATATGACTTCCTCCACCTCCGCCCCCTTCATGCTAGATGGTTTACGTAACAATATGACTCCCTCCACCTCCGCCCCCCTTCATGCTAGACGGTTTACATAACAATATGACTCCCTCCACCTACGCCCCCCTTCATGCTAGACGGTTTACATAACAATATGACTCCCTCCACCTCCGCCCCCTTCATGCTAGACGGTTTACATAACAATATGACTCCCTCCACCTCCGCCCCCTTCATACTAGACGGTTTACATAACAATATGACTCCCTCCACCTCCGCCCCCTTCATGCTAGACGGTTTACATAACAATATGACTCCCTCCACCTCCGCCCCCTTTCATGCTAGACGGTTTACATAACAATATGACTCCCTCTACCTCCGCCCCCTTCATGCTAGACGGTTTACATAACAATATGACTCCCTCCACCTCCGCCCCCTTCATGCTAGACGGTTTACGTAACAATATGACTTCCTCCACCTCCGCCCCCTTCATGCTAGACGGTTTACGTAACAATATGACTCCCTCCACCTCCGCCCCCTTCATGCTAGACGGTTTACATAACAATATGACTCCCTCCACCTCCGCCCCCTTCATGCTAGACGGTTTACATAACAATATGACTCCCTCCAAATCCGCCCCCTTCATGCTAGACGGTTTACGTAACAATATGACTCACTCCACTTCCGCCCCCTTCATGCTAGACGGTTTACGTAACAATATGACTCCCTCCACCTCCGTCCCCCTTCATGCTAGACGGTTTACGTAACAATATGACTCCCTCCACCTCCGCCCCCTTCATGTTAGACGGTTTACGTAACAATATGACTCCCTCCACCTCCGCCCCCCTTCATGCTAGATGGTTTACGTAACAATATGACTCCCTCCACCTCCGCCCCCTTCATGCTAGACGGTTTACGTAACAATATGACTCCCTCCACCTCCGCCCCCTTCATGCTAGACGGTTTACGTAACAATATGACTCCCTCCACCTCCGCCCCCTTCATGCTAGACGGTTTACGTAACAATATGACTCCCTCCACCTCCGCCCCCTTCATGCTAGACGGTTTACGTAACAATATGACTCCCTCCACCTCCGCCCCCCTTCATGCTATCTCTATAGATAGGTGCAGCTTCTAGTTTCCGCCACATATCAAGTGAGAAGGAGTCAGTACTTCTGCATTGGGAGTATCAATAATGTATGAGAGAGGACGATTATTTATCTGATTCTCTGCCTCCACTAATACTGCCCGGAATTCCTCCAAGTTAATTCGTTTCCGGTGTAGTACTTTACGCAGACACCTCCTTCCCTGAACCTTTCAGTCTTTCATACAATCCCCCTTGCCAGGGGCCCTGGGAGCTATAAACTTCCAGCCACACCCTCGCTGATTTAACAGAGACTGTACTTCATTACTCTCATTTAATTCCCTCAAATGTTGCGTCCCGCTACAAAGTTAGTGGCATTATCTGAAATCATTAGTCTCGGACAGGATCTCCTAGCTGCAAATTTACGAAACAGCTGTATGAACTGTTCTGCAGACAAATCCTGTGCCACTTCTAAGTGTACTGCCCTTGTAGCGGTACAAGTGAATAAACACACATACACCTTTAAAGGAACACCATCTGCAGTACCCGTTAAAATGATGGGGCCACTGTAATCCACACTGGTTACATCAAATGGCTTTATTAACTGCATTCGTTCCTTGGGCAATGGTGGAGGTCCTGGATACATATAGGTTCTGGCATCCACCCGACGGCACACTACACATGCCTTGATGACTCGTTTCACACTCTGTCGTCCTTAAGGGATCCAGAAAGTTTCCCTAATACAATTTAAGGTATCTTGTACTCCACCATGCATCACATTTTTATGGGCATTTAATACAATTAAAGTTGTCAGATGATGAGTCTTGGGCAGCAGGATAGGGTGTTTAGCATTTTCACCCAATTCAGCATTTTGTAACCTACCTCTGCACCTGATTACGTCATCCTTCAAATACAGCCCCAATTTCTCTATTATTGAACCTTTCCCAATTTTTCCATCCCTTAGTAATTTAATCTCCTCTCCATAGATTTCTCCTTGTACTCTCTGTACCCAGTATTTCAGGGGATGAGGAAAATCATACGGGATATTCATCTTGTTTATGAATTTAAACACCAACTTCGTGACATTAATCAATTTTGGGAAGGATGAGTATCTATTTATTTCAATGGCCAAGGAGGGACCGAGGACTGGAGCCGTGTTCGCAGTAATTTCCACCGGAGCAATATGCGCCTTTTGAACAGGCCAGTTACTTTTATTCACCAACCAACTGGATCCCTTAAACCATGATAAAGTCTTCACAAATTTTACATAAGTCAACCCACGAGACAAGAAATCAGCTGGGTTCTCCGCCCCGGGAATATGGTTAAAAGTTAACTTATGTTGGCCCAAACTGTCATATTTCTCTTGCATCTGGTTAATCTCTGCGACTCTATTTTGCACGAATATAATCTTGCTGGTTCCGTTGCGGATCCACTGCAAGGATACCTCATTATCAGACCAAATTATGGTGTCACTAATATTTATCTCCGGCAATTTAATCCGTATATAATCAGCTAATTTGACACCCACATAAATGACGGTTAATTCCAACTGAGGTAAGGTATGTAATTTAATTGGAGCCACTTTAACTTTAGACATGACAAGAGAAATGTCTTTATTACATTGAAGATAAGCGACTGCTCCATACGCTAATTTAGAAGCATCGCAAAAGATGTGGAGTGTATGATTCCCTTCTTGAACTGCCACCCGGCGCGGGAACTCCAACAATGGAATTTTCTCATAATCACCAATTAATTCTTCCCACCTGTTAGCGAATTCCTCAGATAGGGTTTCATCCCAAGCACACTTCTGCTTCCATGCCTCTTGTACCAACAATTTCCCTCGGATTGTAAGAGGCGCCACTAAGCCTAGTGGATCGAAACATTTTGAAATTTCAGCAAGTAGGACTCTTGCATATTAGGGGCTTTAGGCATGTACACCTCATGTAATCTCAATAACCAAATGTAATTCTTTGTATCATGTCCAAATAAACTATTATTATTATTATTATTATTATTATTATAATTATTATTATTATTATTATTATTATTATTATTATTATTATTATTATTATTATTATTATTATTATTATTGGGCATACTATAATTATTAGGCTTTAACGATATCAAGTCTCTCTCAGTATCCCAAGTCAGTCCCAATACATTGCTACACCCAGATACTCCATCTCCGGGATTGTCTTTATTTATTCGGTCCTTTAACCTGGACGAATTACTGTTCCACTCCCTGAGAGGCATATTTGCACCTTGCATTATGTCATTAGCCCCTTCATATATCTTCATTAGCTCCTCTTCAGTTGACGTCACACCCAGGAAATTGTCCACATAGAATTGTTTACTCATTATTTCACTCAGTGGACCACCTGTACATTTAAGATGCGCATTTATCGTCGCCTGAAGTAAGAACGGACTAGAAGTAGCCCCAAATAGGACACTTCTGAATCTGAAGGTTTTCAGCGGACTAAGTGGATTGCTAGGATCCTCCGGCCACAGAAATCTTGTGCAATCCCGATGTGTTTCTTGCAATCCCACTCTCAGGAAAGCTTTACTTATGTCTGCCGTGAAGGCATAATTATTAACTCTGAAATTCAACAACACATCTCCCAATTTATCCGTCAATGACGGACTCGTCATTAAACAATCATTCAAACTAGGTACATTTTTATTACCCTGGCACTACAATTAAACACGATCCTCAAAGGAGTGGTTTCGAATCCTTCTTCACTCCGTGATGAGGTAAGTAGTGGCCATGAATATTGGCTTGCTCAGGGGGTACCTCCTCTATGAACTGATTATTTAACTGTTCATTAATTATGGTATTATAAGCAGTCAACAATTCTGGTGTCTTACTCAATTCGTGGAGCTGGGCCTTTAACTGACCATACGCCATCCGGTAATTAATGTGTAGTTCCCGATGGTTTAGCTTCCATGGGAGTCGCACCCAGTATTGTCCAGACTCAAATTTAACATCCTTCAGGTATTGTTCCTGAGTGAAGGAATCATCTGGACTTTCTTCATTTACATTAATCCCAATACTGCCCAGTTCCCACAATTTGTGCACTGGCTCAACAGCATTCTCTATTGAAGAATATGTACACTAGGGTGACGTTTTATGAGTAAGACACACAGTGACTGCATTTATGGCTTCCTCCAGTCATTCATTACT
Source organism: Cherax destructor (assembly GCA_009830355.1). NCBI lineage: Eukaryota > Metazoa > Arthropoda > Malacostraca > Decapoda > Parastacidae > Cherax > Cherax destructor. Next base: position 13,342 of record WNWK01027306.1, read on the forward strand.
GCGAGGAAGCCTGCCATAAATTACATGGCCTGCACTAGTGTTGAGAAGAGTGACACCGCATCTCTTCGTCATACCCTTCACAAAGGCTGCATAATAGTCGCTGCCTATTAATACTCTTATTGGTCCCACAGAGTCATTATTGACCACAAAGGGTGCCAGTTTCACATTATTCTGTGAGAGTCTCTGCTTGGTGGCATTAAGACCCACAGTGTAGATCTTCTCCGGTAGTCTATCCATGACTACTGCATTAACTTGGTCTTCTCTCTGCCCAGACCGACGTTTATATAAACCGTGTCATATGACTGGGCCCTTTTATCTGAGGAAAACCTGACAATTTTAATGTGGTAGGATCCCCCCTTCGTACTTTCATCCCATTAAGGCAACTGCGCTTTATGAAAGTACGTTGTGATCCCTGATCTAACAACGCTGTTACAGTCTTGGATTTACGCCATTTATCTTTAACTGTCATGTCCAACACAGGTAGTGCTACTTCAGCTAAACCATTATGAACGTTAGCTGCAAGTTTTACGTGCACCACTGTAGTGTCGGGGTGATTATCCTTACCATTACTAGGATTACACCCGCTCTTACACATCACTATGTGGTGCCTGCCATTATTGCATTGGTGACAAGTATTCAGTTTGGTCTGGCAATCCCTCACATTATGATTACCAAGACATCGAATACACCGGTCCAGCTCATCCAATCTCTTCACTTTCGCATCCCAAGAATTATAGGTAACGCAGAGTTTAGAGAGATGGGTTTCATTACAGAAGAGACAATCTCTCTTATCTTGGCTCGACAGCTTACCCCCCGGGTTACCCTTATTGGGGTGTTTATTCTTTCTGTCTTGTTGTGACGAACCACTATTACTGGTCCCTGTCACTTGATATGTGCCAACATAACCCTTTTTAGTGGTTGGGTTGTAACTATTACCATTGGGATAATTTTTCCCTTTGTGGAACTTAGTTGATGACTCAACGTCACTATGACCGGTATTCTTAAAGGTAGGGGGCTAGCTAGTTTGCAACTGAACAATTAATTCTTGCAAACCCGTCCTTATCTCCTCCAACCCGAAGTAAGCCTTGTGGTACTTGTTAGATAACCACTCTATCGTCTTATGGTTCAATTTAGCTCGTACCACCGGACCCACGAACCAACTTGCATTCTCCAAATTGTGTTTATTACTCAAAATCTTGAGAGTGCTCTCTAGTTTAATCCGAAATTGTTGCAACTCTTTATAGTTGTGATCTGGCGGTTTCAAATTAACCACTGGTGTTACTAAATCCAATGTATGCTGTTCGAGTTACCATAAGTACCCTCTAGCAGACGAACAGCTTCTCTATAAGAGTCGTTTACATTGGGAAAGCCTGAATGAGAATGAGGGCATCTCCCTCAATTGTCCCTTTAAATAAATCAACTTGGCAACACCTTCCAGATCCTTCCGATCATGTACCATTGCCTTGAAAATGGACCAAAATTCCTCCCAGCTGTCTCCCGGCTGAAACGACAACAATTGTACTTCCGGGAGTCTGGGGAGGGACATTTTATTTACCGCGGGAGGTTGGCCCACCACGTCACTCATACTCTTTAACCTATCCCGTACCATAACTTTGCAGGCACACATGACTTCTTCCAAGTCACAATATTGTTGTAACAGTACTTCTCGATCCTCATCGCTCGCACAATCCTCCAGTAACTCAATTTCATAGACTTTGAACCACTGCACGTATGACGCGTACCTGAGTTCTAGTAACTCAAAATTTGTTTCTAAGTCAATAGCACTCGTTGACGGCTCGTTCACTAAGTTCAAACACGTATTGTGCGCCTTTGTCACATGTCCCTTGCGAGCTTGCAACGACGCTTTCTTGCCTTTAATATCCATGGTTTTGCCACCCGGCATGGGAACTCCGTTAGGTTCAGTCATGGTTGTAGAATTAATAACCACTGATAGTACAATTAAGTAAATCCTTTATAAAGGTGATTCTCACACCATACTCTTGCACAAATCGTAGCCACGCCTGTGTTAGCAATTGATTGGACTAATTATTACAATTCACCCCACAATTAATTAATATGTGTACTCTATACTCACTTTCTACAATCAGTCACTTAATTATTAAATAATTAATTCAATAATGATTAATTCACTAATCACCTCCAGTTCAGGAAGGACCAACGGGCGATGTGGGGAATTAAGAGATTACCTGTCTGGGCTTCACCGCCACTTACAACAAAATAATCTCCCGGGGAGTGGACCGAATAGTATAATTTTACCGCGGTTACCCTGATTGAGGCGTGTGAGAAACCTTGTCCCACTCTTGGTCACATTTAAGGGGACCCTCCGATATTCTCACTCTAAATCCACATCTATCCTTGACCAGTTTATTAAGAATGAGTAACACCAATGGTTACGGTATTGTTAAATTTTGTGGACTGTATGGGTTAATGTCTGACTGATTGGGGAGAAGGAGGAAAGAGTAAACTTAACATCACTCACCCTTTATCCGTGCCATTGCTGTTCACTTGAAGATCCCGTCATTATCATTCCCACTGTAGACCCACATTATCCCAACATACCTACTGGCCAGATGGTTGCTAAGACAATAAGAGTACTTACAGTGGGGAAGAACCAGCATTCTTGTCGCTATTCTTCGACGGATCTCGTGGTCCTGCTCGGTAGAGATTATTCTTCCAGCAAGACGATGATGTTGGTGATTGTCCCGATGAGTCAAGAGAAGATTGATCCCTTGAACTCTCTTACGCCCACGAGACCGGGCGTTTTCGGGGTAGTGATTCATATCTTCTCACTATACCCCTTTATTACAGTTTATACGCAACACTTTACACACTATTCACACGTCGGTTTAATGTCCCATTAATTTACTCTCATTAGAAGTTAATCCATTAATAATTGTGTACGATGAACACTGATCGAACCGACGCACATCTAAACACCGTAATGGTGGCATCGTTCACTATTTAACACATTATCACTCTATTATTATAGTTTCTTGGACTTAATGTCCCACATTATGCCCGGCGAATATTCACAACATTCACTATTGTGAAGAGAGACCATTAACCGCGATTTGGTCATTGTAAACGCCCATTTCCATCCTCTTTTATATCCAGAGCTCTCCCATCGTTCACCTCCATTCGCTTATCCCACGAGACAGACTGCCTGGGCGACTTCATTTGACCCAGCACGGCGTACCCACGCCACCGTAGCGATGGTTCTCTCCTCATCTCAAGAAAAATACGAACCAACAGCCACACATTAAGAATATTCACATTAGAAAGGCTATCGAGTATAACCTTTCGGGAAAATACCCAATATTTTCCACAGTATGGTTAATTTTAAGTGGACTGTATGGTTTTAGATATAGGATATAGGACCGATTGAGGAGAAGGAGGAGAGAGTACAATTTGTTAATATCACTCACCCTTCATCTGCGTCTTGGGTGTTCACTGGAGATCATTATCCTTCCCACTGCAGACCCACATTATCCCAACATACCTACTGGCCAGACGGTTGCTAAGATAATAAGAGTACTTACAGTGGGGAAGAAACAGCATTCTTGTCACTATTCTTCGACGGATCTCGTGGTCCTGCTCGGTAGAGATTATTCTTCTAGCAAGACGATGATGTTGGTGGTTGTTCCAATGAGTCAAGAGAAGATTGATTCCCTTGATCCCTCTACCGTCCACAGGACAGGACGGTTTAAGTAAGATGTGGTTGATCGGGAATAGTGATTCGTATCCTCTCACTATTTCCATTTCTTACAGTCTATTCATATAACTTTAACCACTATTCACACGACGGTTTAATGTCCCACTAATTTACCCTCGTTAGAAGTTAATCCATTAATAATTGTGTACGATGAACACTGATCAAACCGACGCACATTTCCTCAATCAAAACCCGTAATGGCGGTGTCGGTCACTATTTAACACATTATCACTCTATTATTGCAGTTTCTTGGACTTAATATCCCACATTATGCCCGGCGAATATTCACAACATTCACTATTGTGAAGAGAGACCATTAACCACGATTTGGTCGTTGTAAACCCCGATTCCTGTCTTCATTATAATCAGAACTCTCCCATCGTTCTACCTTCTTCATCTTATCCCATGAGACTGCCTGCTCTCTGCCCTCGCTTGACCCAGCTCCGCTTACCCACGTGACCGTCGGGATGGTTCTGTCTTCATCTCAAGAAAAATACAAACCAACAGCCACACATTAAGAATATTCACATTAGAAAGGCTATCGAGTATAACCTTTCGGGAAAATACCCAATATTTTCCACACTGCGGTCGGGCAGAGTTCGTTGTTAGATGATTCAAATCGCATCATTTTGCAACAGGAGCTTCCAGCCTGCCCTGGACTGAACAGCTGTCTTCCTGGTAGGCCGAAACAAACTTCCAGTCTCTGGTATCCCCTGGTCAGTGTCGTCTTCAACATCACTCGTGTCACTTTCCCTTAGGGTTTCATTCACAGTTGATAGAACTCCCTTTAATTCTAAGGATTAACTTATTAATGGTGCGTAAACTCTCTTGGCCGCGACACAACACTTTGACATTCCTGACAACACCCTGAGCATCTGGGTACAATGTTACTACCTTGCCCAGAGGCCACAACGTTCTTGGTTGTTCAGTATCAATTAACACAATGTCATCTGGTTGAATAATTTGTCGATTCGCCGCTTTTGATGCACCATAAAAGTGTTCATGGAGTGTAAGAAGATACTCTCTGCGCCACACAGTAGACCAATGATTAATTACTCTATTCAACATCTTGAATTTATCACTTAACACTGTCACATTATTATAATCCTCATCAACTTCCTCAGAATTATCTCTATAGATAGGTGCAGCCTCCAGTTTCCGCCCACATATTAAGTGAGACGGAGTCAGTTTTTTTTTATATTTTATTTAAAAACCTTACAATACATTAACTATACATATAGAAGTACATGATAATATACAAAAATTCGAAAACCCCAATATTTCACATTTAGTCTATCCAAGCTCTTGGCATTACACAAATACTGCACATGCACAATAAAAGTACAGAAAATAACCTGCACACAAGTCCTAACATTATCTCAATATTTTACCATCCCCACATAGGCCACACTGGCCTGCACATATAACCCTTCAGGGTGTTTTTTTTTTCTTTTTCTAAAATTTTATGGATCCAAATTTAAACAACAAAACTGAACTAAAGTGCTTGCACTGTACATAGAAACATAAATTGTAAACTTCTACAGTGTGTGGACAGAATTTAAAAACCACTAAGAACACCTTAAACCCAAGAAGTACCCCTGAAACTTCAATATTCTCAATTGAAAGCTCCCACATATAATAACATCAAAGACCTAGAAATCTCATGTACAATATATTTAGGCCACATATCACCGTATTGAGTAGCACATATCATGCTATATGGTACAATTTTTTTACAAAAATTCATCTCACAAAGAAAAGGGTCCTAAGCCCTCCTAATGACTTAAAACAAAACAAAACGGTGATTACAGACCCTATAAAGAACTGCAAAACAACCCCCCCTTCAGAAACACACACGAGTCCAAAAACACCCGGGGCAAAGCCAAAGAAGAAAGCTAAAGAAATTGAACTCAACATAAGAGCATCCAGTAGTCTTAGGTTTGACACATAAGCAATATACACACGTTACAACAAACTTACAAATACTATCCCATATGTATACACATAACACAAAATAACCTCTAAAACAAAACATAGATAACCCAAAAGGGTTCAAAAGCATACAATGAAATACCTAAACCTACATCTTAATCCTCGATAATGTGTTCCAACAATAATAATAATCCAAGGCACACAAGCATTGGGTGCAAGATCATATATCTTTCAGGAACAATATACCCATAACCTGGTCCCAACACCTCACAGTGATAAAATCTGCAGATTAATCCCATCCAGTTTCAATATATCTCTCAAAACAATAAAACTACAAAACTCTCTTAATAAAATATGAAGACTTAATGCCAGATATCTAACCATAAAAAGGTATAATAATATCAATTAACTTTCCACCTTCCTAAAAGGAGAACCAAAAGGGAAAATACAAAAAAGGAAACACACTTAGGGCACACACCTGGCCCCCAAGCAAGGCAAACCCCCTTTTTGAAAGAACCCTGAACCCCCTCAAAAAAAAGAAAAGAAAGAACAAAAACAAACAATCCCTCCATCTGAGTCACCAAACATACCTCACACATACTCATCTATAAAAAGAAAACCCCTACCCCTTTCCCCAAGGGGAAAAGGGTGAGTGGACGACCGGGAAAACCCCCGACCAAACACACCCTCCCTCTACCCCTTACATAAAACCCCACCAAAAGTCTTTCATACCTGAACCTCCAACCCCCTCACCAGAGACCAACCCCTTCTCAGTAAAACCCCAGGAACTATAGCTCTGACTTAACCCAGCAACGACCCCATTGACAATTGCCTATAACCTTCAGAAAAAACCTATCCACACCCTCCCATAAAGTTCCTGATTCCTACACTTAGTCCTATAAAATCTCGCTGCCAAAGCCCTAATCCTAGCATCACTCCTAACCTCCCTCATACTCCACGACACATAAATATAATGCAAAACCAAATACATTACCGCACGCCTCACATCCTCAGGGCATCCCATTACATCCAGACTTAAACACCGTAACACCGATAAACCCCCTACACCCCGGATTATCCTTAAAACCATTCCCTCACCCTCTCAAGACCCCCACAAAAGTATACAACATGGAAAGCCATATCCCATAACCCACAGTGTTGACAATACCCATCACCCGCCAGTCCCATCACAAAAAGCTGAGCCCTAGATGCCAATATACCATGTAAAAAACGAAATCCAATCTCACGTACCTTAGGAGGCAACTTTAAATGCTTAAACCAAAACCACGTAACATTCCAATCATAACACGCATAGACGTCCATACCAAAAACCCCTTTTCTAGCCCTCCACCTTATCTAACTTCCTACCCTCACCTTACCCGGCGCTGGTACAACCAAAAGATACCTTAAAATTGCCTCACAAAACAACAAATTTCCTCCCTTCCACCATCTGCGAACCTCACCCATTACCCTCCCCACTCTCACTCCTTGAATCCCACCTTGCGCTAGGTATTCCTGCCTAACATATATTCCCATCAAACACCTCTGCAATGGTATCAAACCTAGCCCTCCCTTCGCTACCTTAGTCATTACCACATCTTTCCCTAACCAATGCAGCCCATAACCCCATATAAACCTTAAGACCCGACCTTGCAACCTTAGAAGATCGTCCTCCATGAGGGGTACACAGCGGCAACATACCATAGCTTACTGTATATCAAAGAATTGACAACTACAACCCTCTGCAAGAGAGTGACCTCTCAGGCCTCCACCCCATCCTACCCAGAGCAGCATTAACCACTGCCGAATTCACCTCACGCGCAACACTCGCCTGATTACAAAAACACACACAACATATCCTTAACCTATCCACTATTGGCCACCCATAACCCTGACCCAACGCCCCCCCTACCCATTCCCCCACCTCCAATAATTTCGATTTTACCCTATTCACCTGCATACCAGTGGCCAAACCAAAAATCTCTATTATCCTATTTACATTCCCAACCCTCCATAGTTCCTACTAAAATAGTGGTGTCGTCTACATAACCTATAATACCCGTTTCTGCCACCCCATGAGTACTCCTTCCCTCACCCCTTCTGACACTAACCTAAAAAAGGGTCCTGTAAGCACACAAACAGGAGCTGTGACAAGGGGCACCCCTGCCGCAGCCCTCGCCCCAAATGCACCTCGGACCCCAACCTCCCATTCACCTGTATCCTCACATGTGCTTGCTCATACAAAGTACGGACCCAACCCACAGCCTCCGCCCCAAACCCTGCCATAAAAGCACCACCTGCAGCATATCCTATCAACACTGTCATACGCCTTTTCCCAGTCTAGCCCTAAAACTCCCCAGCTCGACTGCACTCTAAAAACCTTTGATCCTCCGATGACCCTCCCTCATACTTCTCCCTGGTACCCCATACTGACCCTCCTCCAATAAGCTCCCCAAAACTCCTTTCATTCTATTAGCAAGAATACTTGCAAATATCTTATAATCTGCACACATAAGTGCAATTGGCCGATAATCCTCAAGCGTCCCACAAGCACGAGTTTTTGGCACTAAAACTACAGTACCTATTGACATATCCCCACCCAATCTACCTTTCAATTTCATAGCATTAAACAGCCTAACTAGCATCCCTCGCAGAACCTCCCAATGAACTATAAAAAAATCCCCAGAAATCCCATCCAGGCCAGGGGCCTTGCCCAGGGCCTGACCCTTCACTGCCTGCCAAACCTCCTCCTCAGTTATAGACCCTTCCATACTCTCTCTATCTCCAACCCTATCCTCTCAACTATACTGTCTAGAATTGCATTCCGGGATACTTCTCACTTACCCCCTGGCTCATCTTACATTCAAACCAAGCATCTGCATAATAACTCATGGTTTCTGTGGTGAAGAATCTGCCCATTCCGATACCCACACACTCCTCAGTTACCCTCAAAGACATTACCGTCATATCTCTTTGCCGGTTCTGAAAAGTACGTAACACTAACGCAGAGGGCCTATCCCCATAATACTTCCTCTAAACCCCACCCCCGTACCCTCAGAGCATGAAAATTTTCATTCTGCAACTCCCGCAATTGCAAGTGCAGATGATCAATCTCAGCTAGGGATACCCCTCTACTCTCATAACAAGTCCTCAATTGCCCTCTAGGTACCTCAACATTCCAACCTTTTGCCTTGCATCTTCCCTATGCAGTTGCCTATAAAATTCCTGGATTGCCCTTTAGCCCATTCCACCATTCCACATATCACTAATCCTCGTCCACCGTTCCATACTCGTCTCCACCAATCTGCAAATATTTCCTGTGATCCATCCCTGCAACAACCTCCATTTAATTTCCAATACCTGAATATATCTTCACCGCCCCTGCCCATCCCATCTCTACCAACACACCCTATGATCAGAAAATCTAAAATCCCGACATTTTACCTCACCTACCTGAACTGCCCCAGAAACATATACCCGTCCAACCTAGCCGCATAACCCTGTTTAATAAAGTGTGGTCCACACGCCACCCCCCAACCACATCCCCATTTACCGCTCCCATAACCTCCCTCAAGCTCTGCAACAAACAACCCGCCCCCGAGCTTCACATCCCTCCTCTAATGATGCAATTCCAATCCCCGGTAATTATCGTAACCAACGGCAAACCTCTTAACGTATAAACTAAATCATCCTGAACAAAAACATCCTTACACGGCGATTGGAAGTCGCGGATATATACACCGATGAAACACACCTGTATGCTCCAAACCCCATCCACCCGTACTATCCTGCCATCACCCCCTCCTCCCAGGCTTTTAACTTGAAAGGGCTGGTCTCACGGATACCACCATACTCCACCCTTGAAATTCCCAACTCCCAGTATAACACTTGTATCCTTCAAACACATATCCCTACCACACCTATAATTATGCTCTTGGAGAAAGCATACATCCACATTCAAGCAACGGCACCTCAATCCATCTCCCCGAACTTCCGCCCGGAGCCCATTAACATTTAAATCGAGACACCTGAATAGGGCAAGGGGTTTTCCACCTCGGGGTCCCGACCCTATCACAACTGGCACAGAGTCCCCCCTTTGGGCCCTTTCCTCCTTTTTACCCCCATCCCACTTTTCTTTCCTTGGGGCGCAACCTTCTTCCCTTAACAACATCCTCAGGCCATTTTTTAAGACCTTTGACCTGGGGTTATCTCATCATCCTCAGTAACCCTACTGGGTCACGGGATACTTCCCTACATTCCATAACCTTTACCTTCCTCCCCATGCCCCCCACCTCAGCCACCCCCACAGGCACAGAGTCAACAAGATCCCACCGGACCAATCACACACTCCGGACTCTCCAAACCACCAGATGAGTCCTCATCCAAGCCCAAAACATCCCAGGAAGAGCTCCCAAGGAGGCTCTGGGTTCTCAAAAAAGGCCTCGATAACTCAGGGCCACCTCCAACAATCACCCCTTTATGGCAACCTGAGAAAACTCAAGCACCTCTTCCTGCGTCGCTGGGGGTTTAAAACAAAACTGCCTCCTCTGCAGCATCAACCGCCTCCTCCAATTCCGGGGGCATCCTCAGTGTCAAGAACCCCCCCACATCCAACTGCACACTCCTCTTGGGCGTCACCCCAGATCCGCCTCACACGAAAATTCCCATCATCTCGCGTCAAGGTTGCCCCCCTGGTTTTCCACGAAACCCCCATATGTCCGGGGGACCCCAGCGTCGTTTGCACCTGTCCCATACGAGACGTATCTTGGGTCAAACTCTTGCATCTGGACATATGATGGGGAAGGGCCCCCTTAAAGTCAATTTGAGGGGGTATGATCCTGAGCATGCCAGCTGTTCCCTGCTCCGACCTTCATTAAGTGTATATCCCATACTGGCCGAAAACTGCCGAACATCCACAGCAGCCTCAAATAGAAGATTTTTTACATGAATCCACGAGTAATGCGCGGACACGTCAGCATACGCACCTCCCAAACCCGAATTGATGACAATAGGCTTGTCCCGAAACTTATCCACCACTTCTTCATACACACCAGTGGAGGTGAACTTGACGAAAAAACTGACTGCCCGTTTGGAGATACCATAAATACCTCAGTCGGTTTTCCCAAAAAAGTGTCACGTAGAACCAATGGCAAGATAACCTCAGCGTTACCCAGGATAAAAACCCCCTTTTTATTAAATCCACACAACAGACGTGCCCCCTTTTGTTTCTCCCATTTTCAAACTCCTTTTTGAATATTTATCTATTATTTACATTTTTTTAAAAACCCCTTTAAAAATTTTAAAAATTATTATTAAAAATATTCATATGTTTTTTAAAAAAATACATAAAACATTAAAACTTAAAAAATGTGCAAAAGGGATTTTATTGCATATTTCGACTTTTTAGAGCGGTTTAGTGTTGACACGGCGCTGGGAGATATCCCCCCTTGGTGAAAATAAAATTTCACCAAACCCTTTCACCGGGGGAGACGTCCCCTACACCCCCAAGGCGGGGGACCGGGAGTCAGTATGTCTGCAAGGGAGTATCAATTATGTACGGGGTGGAAGATTATTTATCCCATTCTCTGCCTCCACTAAACTGCCTGGAATTCCTCCCAAATTAATTCGTTTCTGGTGTAGTACTTTACCAGACACCTCTTCACACCTATCAGTCTTTTTAAAAATCCCCCTTGCCGAGGGCCCTGGGACCTATAAACTTCCAGCCACACCCCCCTGAGTTAACAGAAACTGTACATCATTACTCTCATTTAATTCCTTCAAATTTTCGCTCCCTACAAAGTTAGTGGCATTATCTGAAATCATTAGTCTCGGACAGGATTTCCCAGCTAAAAAATTCGAAACAGCTGTATGAACTGTTCTGCAGACAAATCCTGTGACACCCAAGTGTACTGCCCGTAGCGGTACAAGTAAAAAAACACACATACACTTTTTAAAAAACACCATCTGCAGTACCTGTTAAAATGATGGGGCCCGTTTCCCCCAGTTCATCAAATGGCTTTATTAACCACTCGTTCCTTGGGCAATGGTGGAGGTCCTGGATACATATAGGTTCTGGCACCCACACGGCGACACACTACACATGTCTTTGACTCTTCCCACTCTGTCCCCCCTGTCCATTTCCCCACAATTTTATTGGCTCAACAGCATTCTCTATTGAAGAATATGTACAATGGGGTGACGTTTCATGAGAAAGATCCCAATGACTGCATTTGGTTTCCCTCAGTCATTCAATACTGGGAGGAAGCCGGCCAAAAAATAATGGCCTCCCCCGTGTTGAAAAAGGGTGACTCCCCCTCTTCGTCCCCTTCACAAAGGCTGCATAATAGTCGCTGCCTATTAATACCCCTATTGGTCCCACAGAGTCATCATTGACCACGGGGGGTGCCGGGTTCTTTTACCCCTGGGCTTGCCGGGAGAAACTTCACTAAGTTCAGCCGGTTATAGGATCAATAACCGCTGAGGGTACAAATTAAATAGACCCTTTATTATCCCTGGGCTTGCCAGCCACTCGAACTCCATTGTTTCAGAATGGTTATAGGATCAATAACCGCTGAGGTCAATTAAATAAATCCTTTATACAGGTGTTCAAAAACCTTCTCCTGCAAAAATCAGCCACACCTGTGCAGAAATTTAAATTTGGGACAATTACTGTCCACCACACGATTAATTAACTCTGTACTCTATACTCACTTCCTACAATCAGTCACTTTTTAAAAATAATTATTCAATAATGATTAATTCAATAATCACATCCCGGGTTTGGATGGACCAACGGGCGATGTGGGGGAAATTAAAAGGGTTTTCTATCTGGGTCGCCGCCACTTGCAACAAACAATCTCCCGGGAGATGACCAACTAGTATAATTTTACCATAGTCACTCCTTGAGGTATGTGGGAAAACTTGAGCCCACTGGTCCTGAGATGGCTCCTTCGTAATTTCACAACCTCTGAATCCCTGCGCTCTAGACCAGTGTAAATAAAACTGAGTTGATAATCTAATAATTTGGTATGATTAATTTTAAGTGGACTGTATGGTTTAATATGGATATAGGACCGATTGAGGAGAAGGAGGAGGGGGTACAATTTGTTAATATCCTCACCCTTCATCTGCGTCTTGGGTGTTCACTGGAGATCATTATCCTTCCCCCCGCAGACCCACATTATCCCAACATACCTACTGGCCAGATGGTTGCTAAGATAATAAGAGTACTTACAGTGGGGGAAAAAACAGCATTCTTGTCACTATTCTTCGGCGGATCTCGTGGTCCTGCTGGTAGGGTATTCTTCCGGGAAAACGATGATGTTTGGTTTCCCCATGGTAAAGGGAAATTTTTCCTTGTCTCTTAGCCCCCGGGGCCGGGCTTTTTTTAAAAGTGGTTGATCGGGGGAGCCTTTCATTCCCCCTCGC
>WNWK01027307.1:0-26434 GCA_009830355.1 Cherax destructor
TTATGCTGCACAGTTCTGGTCACCGTATTACAGAATGGATATAAATGCACTGGAAAACGTACAGAGGAGGATGACAAAGTTGATCCCATGTATCAGAAATCTTCCCTATGAGGATAGACTGAGGGCCCTGAATCTGCACTCTCTAGAAAGGCGTAGAATTAGGGGGATATGATTGAGGTGTACAAATGGAAAACAGGAATAAACAAAGGGGATGTAAATAGCGTGCTGAAAATATCCAACCAAGACAGGACTCGCAGCAATGGTTTCAAGTTGGAAAAGTTCAGATTCAGGAAGGATATAGGAAAGCACTGGTTTGGTAATAGAGTTGTGGATGAGTGGAACAAACTCCCGAGTACCGTCATAGATGCTAAGACGTTGTGTAGTTTTAAAAATAGGTTAGATAAATACATGAGTGGGTGTGGATGGGTGTGAGCTATGTACCTAGGTGAGATGCTATTGGTAGGCCTGACCTGGTCGCTGCAATTAGAGTGGTGCTTGGTTAATTGGTCCTGACCTGCTACTAAATCTCCTTCCTTGAAGTGAACCTGACCTGACCAGGTGGTCGGCTTGGCAAGTTAATTTGAGCTGGGTGCGAGTAGGCCTGTGCAGTGGTCCTCTATGTTCTTATGTTCATGTACTGGTGTTTCCTGAAATACGTGTTCTGAGCCTGGCTGGTTTTCGGCTATAATTGCTGCAGCCATTGAGGTTTTGGTATGCCCCTGCAGTGGACTGTGAGTGTTCCTTCTTTCTTATGTTCTTGATGGTGGTGATGTACTGGTGTTCTGAATAGGTTTGGTGCTCTGGATGTGTTTGGAATAAGTTGCTGCAGCCATTACTGTATCTCTCGTGGAATAACTCCTGCAGTATAATTGTCCTTTATTGACAAGTTTCGACACGAGTGGAGTTGATAGTACAAAGATCTACCTGGATACTTGTAATCTCTTTATGTACCCAAGGTTTAATATCATCCCTATTGAAAGATTCACATGCAGCATTATGACCTTCTCACCTGACCAGCATTCTCCACCTGACCCAGCATTCTCCACCTGACTCCAGCCAGCATTCTCCACCTGACCCAGCATTCTCCACCTGACCCAGCATTCTCCACCTGACCCAGCGTTCTCCACCTGACCCAGCATTCTCCACCTGACCCAGCATTCTCCACCTGACCCAGCATTCTCCACCTGACCAGCATTCTCCACCTGACCCAGCATTCTCCACCTGACCCAGCATTCTCCACCTGACCCAGCATTCTCCACCTGACCCAGCATTCTCCACCTGACCCAGCATTCTCCACTGACCCCCACTGACCCAGCATTCTCCACCTGACCCAGCATTCTCCACCTGACCCAGCATTCCTGCCCCAGCATTCTCACCTGACCCAGCATTCTCCACCTGACCCAGCATTCTCCACCTGACCCAGCATTCTCCACCTGACCCAGCATTCTCCACCTGACCCAGCATTCTCCACCTGACCCAGCATTCTCCACCTGACCCAGCATTCTCCACCTGACCCAGCATTCTCCACCTGACCCAGCATTCTCCACCTGACCCAGCATTCTCCACCTGACCCAGCATTCTCCACCTGACCCAGCATTCTCCACCTGACCCAGCATTCTCCACCTGACCCAGCATTCTCCACCTGACCCAGCATTCTCCACTGACCCAGCATTCTCCACCTGACCCAGCATTCTCCACCTGACCCAGCATTCTCCACCTGACCCAGCATTCTCCACCTGACCCAGCATTCTCCACCTGACCCAGCATTCTCCACCTGACCCAGCATTCTCCACCTGACCCAGCATTCTCCACCTGACCCAGCATTCTCCACCTGACCCAGCATTCTCCACCTGACCCAGCATTCTCCACCTGACCCAGCATTCTCCACCTGACCCAGCATTCTCCACCTGACCCAGCATTCTCCACCTGACCCAGCATTCTCCACCTGACCCAGCATTCTCCACCTGACCCAGCATTCTCCACCTGACCCAGCATTCTCCACCTGACCCAGCATTCTCCACCTGACCCAGCATTCTCCACCTGACCCAGCATTCTCCACCTGACCCAGCATTCTCCACCTGACCCAGCATTCTCCACCTGACCCAGCATTCTCCACCTGACCCAGCATTCTCCACCTGACCCAGCATTCTCCACCTGACCCAGCATTCTCCACCTGACCCAGCATTCTCCACCTGACCCAGCATTCTCCACCTGACCCAGCATTCTCCACCTGACCCAGCATTCTCCACCTGACCCAGCATTCTCCACCTGACCCAGCATTCTCCACCTGACCCAGCATTCTCCACCTGACCCAGCATTCTCCACCTGACCCAGCATTCTCCACCTGACCCAGCATTCTCCACCTGACCCAGCATTCTCCACCTGACCCAGCATTCTCCACCTGACCCAGCATTCTCCACCTGACCCAGCATTCTCCACCTGACCCAGCATTCTCCACCTGACCCAGCATTCTCCACCTGACCCAGCATTCTCCACCTGACCCAGCATTCTCCACCTGACCCAGCATTCTCCACCTGACCCAGCATTCTCCACCTGACCCAGCATTCTCCACCTGACCCAGCATTCTCCACCTGACCCAGCATTCTCCACCTGACCCAGCATTCTCCACCTGACCCAGCATTCTCCACCTGACCCAGCATTCTCCACCTGACCCAGCATTCTCCACCTGACCCAGCATTCTCCACCTGACCCAGCATTCTCCACCTGACCCAGCATTCTCCACCTGACCCAGCATTCTCCACCTGACCCAGCATTCTCCACCTGACCCAGCATTCTCCACCTGACCCAGCATTCTCCACCTGACTAATTCCTATAAATACTCATGTATCTTGTATCCAGGTAGATCTGTTTGTGACTCGATAAAGCCCACTGCGTAGGCGAAACGTTGTCAATAAAGGATCACATTATACTGCTTATGCGTTTATTTTTCCATTGTGTCGGTATTTTATACCATTTATTTCCATCTCTTCTCGGCAGTGTCTTCTCTGGGTGTGTTAAAGATGTTTAATGCCCGTCGTCTGCAGTCTCTAATAAAGTGACGAGGATAGTGAAGTTTAGAAAAAACTTGCTCAATAAGGGAGCATTCTTTCTCAAGGAATTCACTGCTGCAGATTCTGAGTGCGAGCAGGAAAAAGCCTATAATTACACCACGTTTAGTTTTGGTGTCGTGGTGAGAGTAGAAGTGGAGGAGATCATGTTGGTTGGTAGGTTTTCGATAGACTTTAAAACGAAGTTCATGGTCAGCTTTGCAGAGAAGAACATCAAGGAAAGGAAGTGTTTTGTCGATTTCTTCTTCTAGTGTGAACTGGATTGATGGCTCGACCTGGTTGAGTTCGTGTTGGAGAGCTTGAACGTTGAATCGTCTGGGAGTTATGATAAGAATGTCGTCAAAATAACGGAGCCAGGTGACAGAAGAGGGAATAATACTGGAAAAACGCTCGGCTTCCAGATGTTCCATATATAGGTTCGCAAGGACGGCACTAAGTGGCGATCCCATGGGTAGTCCAAAAGTTTGCTGAAAGAGTTGATTTTCGAAAGAGAAACATGTAAAGCCCACACATAGTTCAACAAGGTCGATGAAATCGCTGGCTGGAAGAGGAAGATCAAACGAGTCGTAAATTTTCCTGCGCAAGAAATCAATAGCTTGTGTAGTAGGTACTTTGGTGAATAGGAATGTTACATCAAGGCTGGAGAGTTTCTTGTTCCTGATGTTGATGTTGCGAATGCGATTGAGAAGGTCACCAGAGTGTTTGAGATGTGCTATACTAATAGTGCCCAAAAGTTTGGAGAGGTGTTTAGCGAGAATTCCTGAGTTTGTGGGAAGCACTGCCAATTCCCGAGGATATGGGCCTCAATGGAATACCTGGTTTGTGAGTTCTGGGCAGACCGTACATTCTGGCAGGTCTGGGGTTGCTGGGAATGATGTGTAGAAGTTTCTTCCCTTGATAGTTTCTTCCCGAAGATAGGTAGGATAATTGATTCAAACGTAGATGTCATGGAACTTCAGGAGGATTTAGACAAACTTAATTTATGGTCAGAAAAGTGGCAGATGCAGTTCAATGTGGATAAATGCAAGGTTCTGAAGCTAGGGAGTTAAATAATGTAGAACTTAGCCATTCAGATTGCGAAAAGGACTTGGGGGTTATGGTAAGCAGCAACCTTAAACCAAGAGAGCAATGCATAAGCGTACGTAATAAGGCAAATAGATTACTGGGATTTATATCAAGAAGTGTAAGCAACAGAAGTCCAGCCGTTATATTACAGCTTTATACATCATTAGTAAGGCCTCACCTAGATTACGCAGCTCAGTTCTGGTCTCCATATTACAGAATGGATATAAATTCGTTAGAAAAAATTCAGCGTAGAATGACTAAATTAATACATAGCATTAGAAATCTTCCGTATGAAGATAGATTGAAGACCCTTAAATTACATTCACTTGTAAGACGAAGAATGAGGGAAGACATGATCGAGGTATACAAGGGGAAAATGGATATTAACAAAGGGGATATAAATAAGGTCTTGAGGATATCTCTCCAATAGAGAATCCGCAATAATGGATTCAAGTTAGATAAGTTTAGATTTAGAAAGGATATAGGAAAGTATTGGTTTGGAAATAGGGTAGTTGATGAGTGGAACAGTCTGCCTAGTAGGGTTATTGAAGCTAGGACCTTGGGCGTTTCAAATTTAGGTTGGATAAATTCATGAGTGAGAGGGGTTGGATTTGAGTGAGACTTGCACATGAGTAAATAGAATTATCAAAGCTTATTTCTTGGGTAGCTCTGTTAGTGGGATGGATTGTGAAGAACTTGCCTAGTATGGGCCAACAGGCCTGCTGCAGTGTTCCTCCTTACTTATGTTCTAGAGCTTTTCACTGTAGCCGCCTCAGAACATAAGAACATAAGAAAGGAGGAACACTGCAACAGGCCTACTGGCCCACACTAGGCAGGTCCATGTCAAAACCAACCCACCAACAAAAATATTTGCCCATCCCATCCCCAGCGGCACCCAAGCAACCTTCACAACCCTCAAGCCTTCACAACCCTCCAATTCCCGCTCAAATCTAACCCCTCTCTCATAATATTACAGAAGGAAGTAACACTGCAGCAGGCCAACCGGCCCACACTAGGCAGGTCCCCCTCAAACCCTAAACCAATCCCACAAACAAAAACACCTTTCCAACCCAACTTCTACTCCATCCATGGAACAAGCTCCGATAATCAGGGCACTACCAAAGAGCGAACTGAAGGAGCTGAAGCACCCGGTCCATCACCAGGGCACTGAAGGAGCCGAAGCACCTGGTCCATCACCAGGGCACTGAAGGAGCCGAAGCACCTGGTCCATCACCAGGGCACTGAAGGAGCCGAAACACCCGGTCCATCACCAGGGCACTGAAGGAGCCAAAGCACCCGGTCCATCACCAGACTACTCTGTTCACTGTTTCTCTTTGTGTTCTATTAGGAAGTGATAGATCCATCTACCAACTTTTCTTGTTATTCCTTTATCCCGCATTTTGTGTGCTATTACACCATGATCACACTTGTCGAAGGTTTTCGCAGTCTGTGTATACTACATCTGCATTTTGATTGTCCTCTAGAAGACCAAAGACCTTGTCATAGTGGTCCAGTAGTTAGGACAGACAGGAGCGACCTGTTCTAAACCCATGTTGTCCTGGGTTGTGTAACTGATGGGTATCTAGATGAGTGGCAATCTTGCTTCTCAGAACCCTTTCAGAAATTTTTATGATATAGGACGTTAGCACTATCGGTCTGTAGTTCTTTGCTATTGCTTTACTGCCCCCTTTGTGGAATGGGTCTATGTCTTGTTTTTAGTGACTGTGGGATGACCCCTGTGTCCATGCTCCTTCTCCATAGAATCCTAAGGGCACATGACGGGTTTGCAGTTCTTGATGAACATGAAGTACCACGAGTCTGGGCCTTGGGCAGAGTGCATGGGCAAGGCATGTATTGCTTTTTTGAAGTCATGTGATGTTAGGATAATATCAGAGATGTCTGAATTGACCAAATTTTGTCTCGGTCATAAAAAAGTGAGGTGTTGTCTTGCGTTTTTTTCCACATCTTCCTTAATGCAGCACTCTACAGTCACCAGTGTCATCAGCTCTCTTCAGAATCCGACCAACAGTTGACTTCGCTAGGCTCAATTTTTTGGCGATCAGTCTGATACTCAAATAAACATGTTTTCTAAGAACAAAATACTTGCATGATTCCTAGGTGTACCTTGAAATTCAGAAGTAATCATGAATTGAAGGGGAAAATTGGTGAAATCACGTTCACTCACAGAGCACGCTTGCAGGAATAGCCTTACATAACAACAGCTGTTGTAGCAGAGTACCACCACAGCTGGATGGTTGCCAGAGGTTGGTACCAAATTCTTCAGAAAAGAAAACCCAAAATACATTAAGCCGGAGACTAAGACATATTATGAGATAATCACAAAACTTACTGTATTTATTATTGAGAAATAAATTTATGAAGGCATGCTCACAGCAGGTCAGCGGCAGTCATGCAGTCTAGCTTAAATGTCAAAATTTAATTCCCACTAGTGCAGTAGCTGACAGCAGGTCTTACTGCATTAGTGTGTCTTAAACTACAGCTGTAATTAGGTTTAGATGTGTATACATTGATTAAGATAAATGGAAAGCAGCTTGAACAAATTGGCGGTATAATGATACATATAAACCGCAATAATAATAATAATAATAATAATAATGTATTGTATATAAATGTGATTATACATATTGTACATAGAATTAGTTGTGTAATGATTATCAAGTGGCTCCAGATTCACGCCATTGATAACTGATAATTCATGCATTATTTATCATATAACTTATACCTGGAGAGGATATCGGGGATCAACGCCCCCGCGGCCTGTGACCAGGCCACGGGGAAGTTTACAAGAAACACTCGGACAAAAATATGAAATACAGGTGAGACAGATCTGTCTATTTTGTCGTCAGTCAGAAAACCTACTGGAATGGGTCTCTTACTGAAGAAGAATTACATTTCTCTTTCACATTTCTGTACAAGTGGTTAAGATTGTGCAGTGTGACTTTTATACGCTTTATGTATAATTATTCTGAAATGTATTTGATGAATAAACTATACTATACTAATGTAAAGCCCATAATATAAAAAACTCCAGTCCATATATACCTATAGGTTTGTACAAGACGTAACGTTTATTAGTTTAATAGTTTTATCACACGCCCCGTACATCATGGGCCCAGGGACTGGACACCCATGTAAGGTAACCAAGTTACAGTGGTAATGAATTACTTATACGTTATTGGACTGATTGCAGTTGTAATACAGACATGAAGTCAGCCACAAAAGATTACAATGTAGTTTATGTGTAGTTTTAAGTTATTCATACTGTTTTATTTACAACAGGCAAAAATCAAAGTATTTTTCCAGAATGGTTGGTAATAGGCTACTGTGAATATAATATTTCGACAATTCTTGAACATTTGCAATATGATTCATAAATTTTATAAATTGTAAGGGATACCCATCACGGGAACATCATCCAGGAGATTGTTATGAGTTATTTACAATGAGCAAGGTCATCCGGGAAAAATACCGACTGAGTATTTTTTCCCTTATTGTAAATAAATCTTGTTCAAATTCAATCATATATCTTTCTAAAATATAAATGAAAATTTAATTCAAAACCACATACCAGCTACAATGTAATATTTTTTTACTTAATTCATGTCTGCATAAATAACTAACATTACGATTGTAATCAGATATAAACATGTAGATAGTTCATTACCACTGTAACTCGTTTAGTTATCAAAAAATTAGTGTTCAGCCCCTGGACCCATTGTGTGTCTCTAATCCTTTAACTATCATCCACAGGATGATAGTTTAATAGGCATAAGCCTATTAAACTAAGAACAGCTTGTGGCGTATGGTCCCACCAGTTAAGAGGTTACGTAGCCACTGAGCTGGTTATAGAAGCCCGTGTAAAAAGACAATTTCCCTAATGAATAAAATGCCATTAACCATCTCTAAGTCTTCATGCTTCCTCCCCTTCACCAGAACTTCATGGGTTTGAATGTATTGGCAGCGGTTGTGTTGTTGGTTCTTCCTGAATGAGTGAGTTGGCCATCTTGTCTAAAGAGATGTCCTTCCCCAGCAGTAGACGGTACTGACGTGTGGAAAGTGACGTCAGGAACTTTCTCTCCTGCAATGGTTGCAACAGTCAATAATATTGATAATAATAATTAGATGTTTCAGTCACTGAACCATCCCAGAAAAGTATCATCCGCATACCACTACAACCTTTAACTTAAGTGCAACTATGAGACAGGTGTACCTCAAAACCCTCAATAGGCAAAGGAGCTGCAGTTTAACTCCCTCAAGAGACCCCAGTAGCTATAATTCTCCCAAGGGGTCCAGAAGATGGAGATCAACGTCTTCAAAAGGCCCAGGAGCTTTTGGTTAATAATCTAAGGAAGCCTAGTACATGCAGCTTAACACTATTAAATGGCCTGGAAACTACTGATCAACACCTTCAGGAGGCCAAGAACTTGGAGCTCAACACGAACACTAAAAATAGATTGAGAGGACAGTAGGTTAGCGATGTCAGAAGAGCTGCACAACCACCATCACTGAAGGAATAAAGATTTCAGAGGTTACTAGCCTTGTTTTCACCTCACAGAAACAGTGATTTTTATAAAACGCCAATTATTGTAATAATGTTGGTAAAATTATCGACAATATATTAGGTAAAAGGATGAGTGCAGTTCATGCGACCTCTTTATTGTGGGAACGTTTCGCTCTCCAGGAGCTTAGTCAAACCGGCTTGACAAAGATTTTGGAGAGCGAAACGTTGCCACAATATGTTGCATTAGTTGCACGTGTCCTTTTTCCTAAGAGCACCAATTATTCTCCTAGGCAATAATAATGCAAACCTTCCTCTGAGAAATATACACAATTACTGAAAGTTTGAAGTGGATCGAAAGAGACAGTCTCTAGTGTTTTGACTGAAATCTGGTAATCCCCATTTCTTTAATATTTAAAAATTTGCAAAATTTTGCTATTACAACTACTTCACTTAACAGTCCACACACATCCCATACTGATTTAAATCACACATTTTCATAAAAAAAAAGAACATTGAATATGTTAATGTTTACCCCCACATTTTATTTTGCAGGGACAAAATTAAATTGTCAGGCCCATCCTCTTAATAAGAAATAGTATATCGCTGTTGCTGAAATAGTCAAACGACTGTTCAACGAACCTTAAGCTAGATCGGTAGCGCACTCGGCTGGAAACCTTAGCACGCGTTTCCTTGAGGCACCTGCTGTCCTGTTCACCCATCAGTAAAAATAGGTACCTGGGTGTTAGTCGACTGGTGTGGGTCGCATCCTGGGACAAAATTGACCTAATTTGCCCGAAATGTTCTGCATAACAGGGGCTTTCAATAGTAATTTGTCATTGATGTCAGCTAGGCCTGTATACCTTGTATTTGTAGAAATTTTATTAGTATATTAGACTTATTATTAAACAGCGTTCATCTAACATGTACATATAGAAACAAACTAAATACTCGTACTGTAAACTACTTTCAACAATGCTCAGTGTTATTTACCCATAATATAATTGCAATATTTACTATTGATATAACCATCTTACAAAACATTGTCAAAATGTAAAATCCTCAGATTGTAATTTGAGTAAACTTATTATCTGCTATAAACATAAGCTATGTTTAATTATAACAAAATTATCAATTTCTCTAGTATTAAGTAGTCTATAAGTCGTGATTAAGTCTGCCCATAATGCCATGGCATGATAGTGATTCTCTTTGCACTTCAATTCTACATTGTAATTACAAAATCGCGATGTAAACTTGCAATGAAATAAAAAAAAAAATTCAACAAGTGGATCCCAGTTTTCTGTTCGTGCGTTAGTCCCCTCGAGGAAGGTTCCTTGACGGTGGCGAGGGGCTCTTGATCTAGGGAATTGTATTTGTGCTCCAGTTCCCTAAATTAAGCCTGAATACCTTCCATCCACTTCCCCACAGGCGCTGTATAATCCTACGGGTTTAGAGCTTCCCCATAATAATAATAATCATTATCTTATATTGTATTTTTTTTTTGTGGCGTTGGGTATGGTAAAACTGGCTAATTTTTTTTGACAGAGGACAATCTAACCTAACTAAATCTAACCTAACCTAATCAACGTAAATCAAGAAACTTCCTGCAAACCGTATGTGAAAAACTATACAGACCATTTACATTATACCTTTGATGAGTTCAGAGTTGTTCTACTCCCGGAGCCCGGCCATGAGCCAGGCTCGTCTGGTCTTTGCCTGGTCAACCATACTGTTGCTGCTGGTGGCCCGCTGCCCCACATATCCATCGCTGGTACCCTTTAAACAGGAAAATATACAGTGCGTACTGAAACACGAAAGGCTTACTTAAGGCCTTGTCAACACTCACCTGATGTCTGGTGTCATTCTGCATGAAAGGTGAAGGAGACAGGACCAGGTGCTGCAGGTGAGCTTCTGTGGTAGGTTTCCAAATGAAACCCAAAGATGAGTCTGGCGTTGGGTTCCTGAACCCAGAACGAAATATTCATTAAAGTTTAAATAATAATAATATTATTATTATTGGTAGTAGTAATAGCAGTAGGAGTATACAGTGCTTTATAGCAATAACAATGTAAATAAATTTTATAAATATAAAAAAAAAATCAAGAGAGAGAGCTGATGTGGTTACAGCTCTTAGCTTGTAAATAAAGTTAGAAACCTTAAACCTAACCTTGTAAAACTGTGGAGAGAGAGAAAGAGAGAGCACGGTACCCAGTATCGGCGAAGTTGGTCCAGAGCTTAGTGAAGAGATCTCTGAGGGCGAGGTCAGGAGCGCGAGTGAGTTTAAACCGTCCCGAGTTGAAGAGGTAGGGTAGGTCATCTGCGTGGGTCACCCCTGTCAAAAAGTGAGACATATGCAAGGGATAAAATAAAGATTTGCGTTCTCGACTCAAGGTAGGATGCGGTGTTCATGATAAAGCATTTGGCTCTCTTTGCCACTGGTGTGCAGCGATGGAGCGAACGAATGTAGAGGATGTTTTTTTTTATAAGTATGCACTAGAGTTTGGATGGTAAAATAATAACGTTCTCAACCTAGATCAAATGTAAGAGCAGCTAGGCTGTCATAGCCATATCAGCCTTCGGGTTGCTGGCAGCAACAACCTGTTGCCCGGGTAGTCAATAATGATGTATGGCCTCAGGCCAGGCTTTGAAAATAGAAGAGTTCTCGAAACTAGTCACATATATGATGGCAAGACATTAACTTAAAAGCAATGATTGTTTCTTCTAATGGATGACAGAAGCATTGCTGAAACTGTGAGTTTAACACACTCGCTCTATGACCCTGTTGCTTAAGATCTGTGAATCTTACATAAATGGTATACAATATCAACAAGCCGATGAATAAAAGATGTGTAACACTTGGGTATCTATTTCAGTAAAGTTACATCTATGCAGCAGGTTTTTTCAAGCGAATATAGAGGAAACATACTGGAGACAGTGGAAGAAAAGTTGGTGCAATTTTAAGGTGTTAAGTCCCTTAGCCTTTAAAGCAGAGGCAATACTTGATGCTTATGAAAGAAACTAAAGCTGAAATTTTATCCTCAGCCGTGAAAAAAGAGATGATTTGAAGTTGATAATGATAAGAGATGGGAGGTCTGGATGGCAACAAGATAAAAGGAAGTATTCCTATCTAATCTTGAAAAGTAGTTTTGTTAGAAGGGAAGATACTAAAAAAATAGACAAGCGTACTTTTAATAGTAGGGAAAGCAGTAAAAATATTTGGAAAGTAGTAAAAATAATTAAGGTGAGGCAGGAGCAAAGAATCTTTTTTTCTTTGTATAGAGGAATAGGATGGGATGATATCAGGGTATTCCAACTGTGTTGGAACAAGTTTAAGGGAAATATTTAACACAGGGTGGATTTTGAAAATATGGGATATTAGATCAGTTTCTCTGTGAAACTAAAAAAATAAAAATGGAGGGAAATTTGAAAGACCGCGACGTGGCTCCAACATAATGCTCATGAATGCTTGACAATTTTATAACATGTAAACTATGCATTGTACTGTACAAAGAAATTGTGAAGGTTCAACAGCCCTATCAGACCGTCAGATTATTTGATAAGGCCGAAGACAACTGGATAACTGCTTTAGGATGGTATGCAGATGATTGCGTGTCAGCTACGAGTGGAAGGGGACCAGTTTAGGTACAGATGCCAGTTTGTCTCTGATCTAATCTTAGATATTTGCTTCCCCTCTTATCTCGCCTGTGTTGGATGACCCGAGCCGACAATCATGGCTATAAGAAGAAACAATTACAAACCAATCAGAAAATCACTCACATGATAGGCGTACTGCCTTTAAAAGAAATTTTGGTGAGGGCAAATATGATTACGTTACTCTACGTAAGTACAAATTAGGTTAGGTTGAATTACCAGAATATAAACCTAAACAAGAGTGAAGCCCTTGTTTAAACTAAATTAAACCGAAACACAAAATATATTATATTAAAATATAAAAAAAAATATATATTATTAAAAATGAATGGATTGGATACTTACAGACTTGATGGGAGCCGAAAGTCACGTGACTGTCAACTGGTCGGAGGGACACACGTCAACTGCCACCGAGTGGAGAAAGAGGGGATGTTGGGAAGGGAATAGCAGTAACGCTGCACACAAGCATACTACCCAACAAACTACCACCACCACCACTCATTCATACTTCCACTCCTATCTAATGAACTTTTTCCCTCACAGAAATAAAGGATTTGATTTGATTTAATTTTGAATGCTCAGTGAGGTGAATTATCCGAGTGGTAAACTGGATGCAAAATGATACGGTTGATGTACAATGATGCGGTTGATGCACAATGATGCGGTTGATGCACAATGATGCGGTTGATGCACAATGATGCGGTTGATGCACAATAATGCGGTTGATGCACAATGATGCAGTTGATGCACAATGATGCGGTTGATGCACAATGATGCGGTTGATGCACAATGATGCGGTTGATGCACAATGATACGGTTGATGCACAATGATGCGGTTGATGCACAATGATGCGGTTGATGCACAATGATGCGGTTGATGCACAATGATGCGGTTGATGCACAATAATGCAGTTGATGCAACAATGATGCAGTTGATGCACAATGATGCGGTTGATGTACAATGATGGGTTGATGACAATAGATGCGGTTGGTGCAAATGATACGGTTGATGCACAATGATGCGGTTGATGCACAATGATGCGGTTGATGCACAATGATGCGGTTGATGCACAATGATGCAGTTGATGCACAATGATGCCATTTGTTCCACTGAACAAAAGGTCAGTGGAAGACCTGATGACCTAGTTTATTACATATGTAAGAAAATAATATAAATGAATGTTTCATTAGTTGCTCATTTACTCGGCCGAAATGTTCTAAAATGTCACCCATTTCTGTATAAACAATATCTGGAGATGTAAATTTATATACACTGATGGTACAATACCAGAATGTGGAGTTGTATAAAAAATATGTTATTGTGAACAATGTAGAACATATTTTAGTTTTTGAGCCCAATGAATAGAAAATGTATTTTGGTGAGCATAATTCTTATTATAATTTGGTAAGTTTTTGTTTTGGGAGCTAAAATAAATGGCTACTATAGGGAATATGAGAAATGTGGTAATCGGCAATGTTTGAGTGTGAAAAGAAGGTATATATATATATATACATGTATTCAATTGATGCAGGTACAGGTGGGCCTCGCTTATACAGCAGGTTAGGTTCTGGGCTACTGCTATAAAGCCAAAATCACAGCTTTTTTCCACTTTCAAATGCATTTAAAAGTCTGATAACATGTTTACAATATGGTTTGTTTACACTATCACATATTGAGAAACAGAGTTAGACCTAAAAAATGCATATACAGTACACACATTACTTACTTAAAATATTTTCGACTTTAGCTTAGAGTGCTGAATATATTTATTGTAGGAAGTCTAAACAAATGAAGAATGGGTATAATTAAAAACCGCTACATCAGTAAAACACTAAAGCGAAGCGCTGTAAAGCGGGACCCTTCTGTATGGGGTAGTTAAAGATTTGTTGAGTCTCTATAAAGAAATAAAGGTTCTTGGTAGGTTTTAATTTAATGCTTTACAGGTATTACTTTAACTCTTGAATAGAGCCTCTCTTAGTAAAGTGAATTATGAAACAGTAATTCAATTTTATAATATAGATGTTGAGATGAATAATATCTGGCACGTGAGTGAAGTGATGATTTAGTAAAAATGTGTAAATTGGAAGCTTTAGACTGGATTAATAGTGAAGTTATCCATAAGAAAAAGACTTAATGGTGGAAGGGTTCTTTCTTCCAGGAATTGGAGATCTCCTTTCGTGGATCAAGCCAAATTATGTCCAGTCCCTCCCATTCCCTTAGAGGTTTAGCGCTTCCCTGTAAATATAATACTATTAATAAACCTAAGCTAAACTGGAGCACACAAGAGCAGCCAAAACTTACAGTGTTTTCCGACGGTCATGTTATACAAGTCGACACCGGAGTGCTCGCCTCTGTACTGAAGTTCGTAGGTGTATGTTTTGGGCTGGTGGCTAGAGGTATGTGCTAGAGGATCAATGGAGTTTCGAGAGTGAAGTATGGCGGTCAGGTCGTGACAAACCCCAAAGTGTCGGTCAGTAAACATCTGTTGTAAAATGGACAGAAATGGTTAATTTACTATTATAAATATTTTTAATATTAAGTATACATTTGAACAGATAATACAGCGGCAAACTAATGTGAAGATCTTAAAAGTGATAATGTCAGATGATCTCACTTTCAAAGATCACAACAATATTATCACATCTAGAAATTTGTGATAATGACATCTGCTAAGAAAATGATAAGATGGATAATAATAACCTTGAAAACAAGGGATGCCAAGCCATTGATGATCCTCTTTAAGTCACTTGTTCTCTCTAGGCTGGAATACTGTTGTACACTAATGGCCCCTTTAAAGGCAGGCGACTTACGACCTATCCAACATACGACCATCCGCACTTACGACCATAAATATTTGTACGCCTGGCAGCACAAATGAGGCCGTACAATATTTATTCTGGATTTTATTAGAATGTTAAGAAATGAACCAGACACTGTCACAATGAATCTTACTAAATGTCTAGAAGTAAATACTCACAGATCTAAATGGATCGTGAAAACATGCAATTACATTAAGTTTTACAACCTGCATGAATTGTATCACTGTAGGCAACAAGAGCATTTCACCCCTCCATGGAAGATGTGTTCATTTAATATCACATACCTGCAAGTCCCTCCCAAGAAGCTCATTGCTAGTAATCCCTTCCTTAAAAGTATTATTGACTGGTGGTGAACAGGTGACATACAGCATTAATGGCCCTCCTGTAGCTGACTGGCTTTAAGCCTCGTTAACCAACCAGAGTGAATGAGTGTCAGTGTGATCTTCACTTTGAGTGTATTAGCAATTGAAGTTATTACGTACCCATGGACGAAATTTGTAGATTTTCCGAGATATGTCTGGGTAAACTGCAAGCCATTTATTTTTTATTTCCACTTAGGTATTAAGTTATTAAATTTTAAGATTACTCTTATTAGTTTTTGTTTAGAATTGAAATAATATTATTTATGCTTTCCCTATTAATATAATAATAATAATAATAATATATTTAAATTTTAAATTAAAAATATTTTTTTTACGAAGCCATTATTTTTCTTTAACTGTTATAATTTTGCTAATCAATATTTATGTGGTCTATTATTCTTACATCTCAGGCTTTTCAAAAGTAGGCCAAACAACAATAACCACTCTCACCTTCGTGACATCATCAGGGTCGGCCTGGTCCAGGTTCACACCTCCCAGGTAGTGGTGAAAGATCCTGTTGGCCAGCAGAAGTGGGTTCTCGTCGGTACATTTCAAGGACATGGATACTGGACCCAGGTCAGGGAATCTCTCCTGCAGAGCCTTGCGCACCTCCTTTAGGCTGTAAATAGCTGCATTACCCACGGATTGTGGGTGTACAGAGAAATTATGCTTAAATCAGATTGGTCAGAGATCAGGACCACAATTTGAATGACTGAGAGGATGGAGCCTCTGCTACACCGTGTGTTGCTTCCCTCACGTGGGTTTTGTGCTTCATGGAACACAACACAATGACTGATGCATCTTTTTTACCAGACATAAGATCGAACCCAGCGAGAGAGAATATCATTATTAATATTATTTGAACTGCAGTTTCAAGAAAAATGTATAATTAGATCAAATTAATGAATAGGACACATGTACAAACAACACCTGGGTATCTTTAATGAGAGACGTCATATAGACATGAAACCGCAGACGTTTATAGTAAAGCCAGAGGAAGAAGTAGGACAATGACGTGGTTACGTGTGGACTGAGTCCACTAGATGGAGTAGGTCATGCCTATGTGGTACACCAGAGATTTAGCAACTAACATGCCTATATGGTGCACCAGAGATTTAGCAACTAACATGCATATATGGTGCACCAGAGATTTAGCAACTAACATGCCTGTATGGTGCACCAGAGATCTAGCAACTAACATGCTTATATGGTGCATCAGAGATTTAGCAACTAAGCTGTAGAGGCATCCTTTGGCTTTACATGTTTGCCTTTTTATGCCTCTGTATTAGGCTGATAAAAGATTCACAGGTGTTGCACATGTCTCTTATTCTTTGAGACAGACTGGCGCCAGTGTGGTCGACCGAAGAGAAGTCAGGCCAGCAAATAGGAAGTCACTTGGTGTTGAGAGAATGGAGATGACTGGCTATCACAGGGCGCTTCTGCAAGATCAAGTGGAGGAAACAGAGTAGATGGCGTCTGTATAAAGAGGTGTGCGCATCGCTACCTCTTGCTCATTTGGCCCAGCTCAATGCTGGTGCTTCTTTTGACTTATTATAGCACCAGAGCTCTTTGGTGGCTGATGGTCACATCTCCGTGGTAGAGCCCCAACTCTAAGTGTAAGTACTCCTGCTTGTATTACTTTGAGTACGAATCCTCTATAATGTTAAATCCTCCAACCAAGTGAGATTTAATAATGCTACTGGTTGATAAAATGCACAGTATTTGAAAGAGATAATTACCCAGTATTTTCCTCCAGTATTTAGGTATAAGTCTGATGAAAAACATCGGAACTAATCTCCCCCATTGGTGGGGGTTTAGGATGTCAAAACTAGGGTCAAGGGCCTCATTATCAGTCCTGGAGGAGACAGCTAACTAGGTAATAAGTTAAATAATTAAAGTGGTCACGTAGTTCGAAGTCTGTGATTTGTGACTAAGCTATAGGTAATTCATCTTTGGAATAATGTGTATGGCTGCAAAGAGTTGCAACTGGGAGTGAGTATCACAAGCTGTGGTACGTGTACTGACTGATCCACACGGGTTTAACACCACTTCATCATTTAAAGTACCATGACTACCAGCAGGTGACATGTGCAGTCTCTCTTACCTCAGTCTCTCCTTACACAACAAAAGCTTCATTTATGAACATATGAAACCTTGTAAATTTTTTAACACTAATGTGTCGGTATTCTTGCTTATATCCTTCATGTCACAAATTCTCTCTCCCACTTTGTCTTCAAGGGAGCTCCTTGATCCTGAAGATCTCTTGCCTTAGATTTCAATCCATTTTCATTTAAAAAAGTCAGTTTTATATTTTCTTGCTTTATTTTAATTTCTAAGTTTTTCATTGTTTTTCTTCAAATCGTGTTTTCTATTAAAGTTAATTTAGGTTTGATTAAGTTGGGTTACGTTAGACAAATCTGTAAATAACATATTAAACCACAAATTAAGAAATTATAAAAAAAAACAGGGCACGATGCATCTGGCAATGAGATGGCTGAGGAAATATGAGACTCAAATTTGAAAATTTCCTTCTCTTTGTGCGAGAATGGGTTGTAGATTTAAACAAAATTACCGTACCTCCCATTTTCCAGGTGCTGTATTGCCCCTACAGATTTAGTACTTTTCCATGACCACAGTAACAGTCCAATACTTATTTATTGTCTATCAAGCCCACCCAGACTGTTGTTGTGCAGTCTGAGGAAAACTCTAATAGATATACTTAAAGAAGTGTCAAACAGAAGACGAGACATACCAATAACAAAAGAACCTCCATCATGGGACGTGATGCCTGATATGATGTCCACTTTCTTGTGACGACCATCTCTCGCCAACACCTCTGGGTAGTCAGGAAGGAAATCTCCGTCCACTCGCGGTCCCAGCAGTATCGGGAGGTAACGCCACTTCTGCAGAATGCCACACAGTAAGAGAAGAACAGTGTCATGTGATAGTGAGGCTAATGATGCAACCAAGGTGAGATGGGGGAAGATGAGAAAGTAAAATGGGAATGGAAAGAGAGTGATTAAGAGGGGTAGAGGAAGAGTATAAAAAGCATCCGATAGGGTGAGGAAATCTATAAGAACCTTCTGTATTTATATCATTTATGTGGTATAAATACAGATTATAATGTGACTGTAGAATGACTCATATTTTGTCCGTAACCTCAAAACATAAATAAGCAACACATTAGGTGAAATTCTAATGGAATTCTGTATTCACATGAAATACCTCTACTGTAAGGAATATTGTCAGGTATCCACCAGAATGGAATACCTAAAGTGGTTCTACAAGTACATGTACAGGGTATACAGGCCTAGCTGACATCAATGACATACTACTATATAGAAAGCCCCTTGTTATGCAGAGCATTTCGGGTAAATTATGTCAGTTTTGTCCCTAGGATGCGACCCACACCAGTCGACTAACTCCCAGGTACCTATTTTACTGATAGGTGTACAGGGACAGCAGTTGCCTCAAAGAAACACATCCTAATGTTTCCAGCCGTACCGGGGATCGAATCCCGGACCTCAGTGTGTGAGGTCCGGGCTGAGGGACTGATTACTTCAAACTCCTCCTCATCTTCCACCTTTCCTTTCTCTGCACTGGACTGAAGAAGCCACTGTGTGGCGAAACGTTTCCAGAAAAAAGTGTCTCATTTATTATTAACAGGAATGCCCATCATGACTGGCTTCAAACTTTGAACACTGGTGTATTTCGCTCAAAGGTTTGCTTTGTTATTAGGTTGTGTAAGTGGCAATTTGCCAGTCTCCTGAAACAAATTGCAATATTGATAACTGTGTGATGATTGGAGAATGCTTCTTATCGGTTTTATAGATGCCAGTTTGACAATTGTATTGAGCAAATTGGGAATGCCTCTTCGTATAGTCTTCCAATTTTAAAACTTGTCTTGCTAAAGAGGAAGGTTTGGGTTCTTTTATTCTAAAACAATTGTGCGATATCAAATTGTCCTATAGGAATATTGCGGTAAGGACCTGGAAACCAAGAAAGAAAAAGAAGGCACAATACCGTGACTGGACAAATACACAAACATAACCCACACATAGGACAGAGGAAGAGCTTACGACGACGTTTCGGTCCGACTGGACCATTGACTTTGTAAATGGTCCAATTCGGACCGAAACGTCGTCGTAAACTTCTCTCCTATGTGCGGATTATTTGTGTATTGGGATATCAAGATGAAAAAAAATAAATGAATGTGCCTTTAGAGGGGTATTAGGTCCCTTATACAGGTTGAGGTACACGGGGTTGGGGATATGAGATGTGGGAGGGATGGGGGTTTAACTCTCGGATCAGGTTGGGACTGAAACACTTCAGGTTGACGAAGCACTTAAGAGTTTTTGATCTGACTTGTAAATTTCAGTTTCTATTCATTTAATTTTCATTCCAAAACTAAAGTGTCTATATACAAAGCTCAGTAGAGCTATTACTAACTGCAACCTTTTCACAAAATTAATAATAACTATTAACCATCTTTTACTCAAAGAATAATCCTTCGAGTGATGAAAAACAGCGCTGTATGACCCTGGTGGTTTACGGCTTAGCTTTGATTGTAATAATAATAACTTGCGGGGTAGGGGTCGTCCTCGAAAAGGTTGGAGGGAGGGGGTAAAGGAGGTTTTGTGGGTAAGGGTCTTGGACTTCTAGCAAGCGTGCATGAGCGTGTTAGATAGGAGTAAATGGAGACGAATGGTTTTTGGGACCTGACGAGCTGTTGGGGTGTGAGCAGGGTTATATTTAGTGAAGGGATTCAGGGAAACCGGTTAGCCGGACTTGAGTCCTGGAAATGGGAAGTACAATACCTGCACTTTAAAGGAGGGGTTTGAGATGTTGGCAGTTTGGAGGGACTTCTAAACTGTCGTATTTGAGTGCCTCTGCAAAGACAGTGATTATGTATGAATGCTGGTGAAAGTGTTGAATGATTATTTTTTTCTTTTGGGGTTTTCTTTCTGTTCGGGTCACCCTGCCTCGGTGGGAAACGGCTACGTTAAAAATAAAAAAAACTTGATCTTCCTCATATAATAACTCTCGCAGTTTTTACCAATAAAATACATTTCTTATTCGAATGGTACAACCCTCTCTTACAAAATGCAAAAAAAGAAAATATTTCTTGAACACAAACTACATTTACAGATGCTATACAATACAAAACCTACAAACTACAATTCTTACAAAATATGCATTTTTTTTAAATATAAAGTTCAGGCTTCCTACAAAGTGCAGCTATCTTCAAAAGAACAAGACTAACACATAACAAACAGCTACTTCTTGAAAAATACACATTTTCCCATATACTCTACATCACTACCTGTCCCCAAACTTCTGTCAGCATTATTTGTACATGTTAGCTAGGGATGCCATGCTGCAACAGTGTAGAACACGGCATATTACTATATACTATCCCACCGCTGCCACCAGTTTTGTGATTCTTCATTGTAAGCACACAAGAGCTCTAAGCTAAGGGGTTTGTTGGGGGATTCAAAATCAAAGTTGTAAAGCTTGGGATGAGTGAGTTTCAAGTGCGTGTAAAGCTAGTTAATATTGATTTTGAAGGTTAGGCAATATTCGCCAGGAAACAGGACAAGTGTTTCCAGACGCGGGTCTTAGTCATATAATGACCCCCGGACTTGACTTTGAAGGTGTCTAACGGGAGATTCCGATGGCTTCCCGGGGCCCCCCAAAAAAATTAAGGCATATTTCTTTTTTCGAAGGTTATAAAGGTTATAGAAAGATTTGGGAGGGGGAAAAACCCCGGGGAAACATTCAATTTGCACGATAATCACTCCCCCCCAAAGTTTTTAAACAGGCGTTGCCTTTTTTACGGGGAAGTAAACTTTAAAAATTTTTTAAAACCCATAGTTTACAACAAAGTTTAGTATACTCACAAAACGTTTACAAAAGTTTACTCACAGAGTTTTTTTTTTGGTTCCAAAATGTAGCACACTAAGTAGTATATGCTGCCAAAAAGAGAGTTTACTCACAAAGACGGGGGCAGAGTAAAAACCACTCCCCCCCTTTTTGGCCTCCCTGCAGACACTGCAACAACTCGTGGGAATCCCCCTTTACATCCCCCCCACAGCGGGTGTGGTAACAACACCCCTTGGCGTCTCCAGTGCCCGTGGAGATATGCCAGCCAGACTAAAGGGGTTGCCGAGCGAAAAGTCCTACAGGAGGAGGGAAAAAATACGAACAGGTGCTTTTGATAACATTATGTAATGGACATTTTTAAATCTATCGCAAAACTATGACAGGAACTGATTGAACTTCAGCCCTTTTTTGTGAAATCTTTTTTTTTTATATCCCCCTATACTGTTGGGGTGCCTGTTCCCCTAGTCCAACAAATCCAAACCACAACGGGGGGATACGCAATCCTTTTAAAGGGGGACAAAAAGAGGGGTTTAAAGGGGCCCCCACAAATGCATTTTTTGAACGAAGTGAACTATCGAATGACGGAATGCATAACCCCCTTTTTTTTCACCGAAACTCCCCCCAACCCCCTTTTTATTAATTAAAGGGGGCACCACTCGTTGGGAAAGAATTTTTGAATAGCACTCGCTAACATATCAAATTTTTTTTAAACCCGAAATGACTCTGAAAAGTAGTTTAAGGCCCCGCCGGGGCCCGGGTGGATTTCCCCCTTTTGCAACAGCTAAAGGGAAAATGGTAACAAAAACGGGACCCGGGGGGGCAGATTCCACACCTACCACTTGTCCCCCCCTAATCTGACTTTCTGCTTCACTGCCCCCCATAAAACTCAACCTCCCCCCAGGTTTTTGGCCAAAAACCTTTTCCCCCCCCCGGGGGCCCGCAAAGGAAGAAGAAATCACCCCCCCCGGGGGGGCCCAAAAAAAAGGGGGGAAAAAAAGATACCACCCTCTACCCGGGGGCCCCAAACCCCGGGGGGCCATTTTTGGGGAAAAACCCGGGGGCCCGGGGGCCGGGAAACCTCCCCAAAAACCAGGGGTTTTTTTTGTTTGTGCTTGTAAAACTCCCGTAATAAAAATAAAGAATCACCTTTAAAAGCTTTTTTTTTTTAAACCCTTTTAATCCCCTTTTTGGGGCCCCCGGCTGGGGAAAAAGGGGGATTAAAAAAACCCACTAACTCACCTCAGTCTTGGGGGAGAATTTGAAAGTGGACACAGCCACCCTCCAGCACTCCCCCCAAGATAGTGATCTTTCAGGGGCACCTCCCCAAAAAAAGCACTTTTGGGCCCTTTAAACCCCGCAGAGGGCCGTGCCTGGTCCTTAGCCCGGGTTTTCCCCGGGACACCCCGTCCTCGGGGGAGGAAGCCGAAAAAAAAAAAAAAAAAGAGATGATCAAAGGATGACAAAATTTGGGGATAAAGTCGTCATTTTTTTCCAAAAAACCCTAGCTGGGGAAAAATTTAAATTAACTCACAATAGAGATAACACTTTGAATTTTTTAAATCGGGAAAAAAAGTGGGAAAAGCTTTTTTAAATTTAAAATATAAAACTCTTTTTTAATTTTAAATTTTCAAGCAAAGAATCTTGCCAAGTAAAAAATTGTGACTTTTTTTTAAAATAATCCATATGGTTTTACAAACTTAAGTTTAAGGGGGGGGGTTGGGTTCCCGGGGAAATTTAACCCCGGGGCCCGGGCTCAAGATGGCGACCCGGCTCCGGCTCCCCCCCAGGGGAAAAGAGACCTATGTCTTCCTGGGGGGGGTACCCCTCAGTGGTGGGGCCCAAAAGGGGCCCCCCCCCCAACAAATTTGCCACCAGCACAGGCGGAGGTAGATAGGGTGCTGGCCACCCGGTCTGCCACCTTCCCCCCCCAAGGAGGGGGGGGGGGAAGGGGAGGGTTGGGCCCCCAGATTGGCTCCCCCTTGGGCCCCCCCTGCCCCGAAGGGGGGGCATGGGGATCCCGTTTAAAAAATTTTCCCAAAAGTTTTTAGGGCACACACATGTTATGGCAACACATATATTGTACATTATATAATATTTTTCTAAAATAACCCAAAAAACCCCAAAAATTGTGGTATATTTCCACCCCGGTTTATATTTCAGGAATTTTGGGGGAAAGTTTCAAAAAAAGCTGGGGTTTGGCCTTATAGCTCTTGTGGCCATACGTATATATAAAATACAAAATGCCAGGTGGTTGGGGCTACCAAGAATGCCCAGTTTACTGCAGAGTGACCAGAACGATGTCTTCGTTGGGACGTGAGGAGGTCCCCCCTGGTGCTGTCACCGAAGTAGGCTCCACCGGGGATGTACCCCGAGACTGGCAATCCTGCCTTGTCTGGTTCGGTTGTTAAGAGACGAGGGTGAAGGTCGGAGGGATACTCAACATCACTACCACCCCCCTTTTAAACCCCCTAAAATTTTCTCCTGCCCCCATAAATAAACCCCACATCCCCCCTCAACTCCAGTCAACAATGCGATAGTAAACAGTTTACTCCTTCACGCAGGGGGGCCCGGGGTTCCCTATTCCCGACGGGGCGGAAAATTTCGAAGTGTTTCCACAAAAACTCACACACATACATAAAAAGGCCCCTAATTCAAATCGACAGGGTGCCTAGGAAAAAAATGGTAATAACAACTCGCTTCATCAATTGTCTTAACTACACCGACATTACTTTTTTTATTATTCCCCCTTTTACAAAACTCATTTCTACACTTCAACACCCCGGCAATTCTTGAGAACGCGTTCATCATTACTAAAAAAAAGCAAAGATTTTATGTGGGGAAGGGGGTTGTTTTTTTTAAATATAAAAAAAAGGGGTCTTCCTTTTCTAAAAACCCTTGGGGTTGTTTATCTTTGTGGTTTGGTCCCAGGCCGGGCCTGAGCCCAAAATTTCCCCGAAACAGGTTACAGGTAAAACCCCGGAACATCTGTGTTATTTACCCGATCCAAATTCCCAAACCCACGGTACTCAGACTAACTCGTATAAATACTTATAATCTCAGAAGGGGATCCATTATTTGTAAAAGGTTTTTAAATTTAAAAAAATCTTAAATTTAGATAACTTAATAATTAACTTATGATATATTTTTTTGGAGATAATATACATCATAGGACTAACTGAATGGTACTCTTCATCAGTAATCTGGGGGCACAGCCCTGAAAACTCTAAACACTAAACCCCTAGTCCCCCAGAATACATTTAAAATGTTTATTAATAAATTTGTACATAATACTTAAACCCCTACTGGAAAATATTTCCCCTGTGATTTATGAAAAAGTGAGGATAAGTGGATAAATTCCCAACTGTAAACATCTCTTCAATCCCATGAAATTGTTTCTTATGAGAAAAGTTTATTTCAAATTTTTTAAAACCCCGCTTTTTTTTTCCAAGGATATTTATGGGTACTATTAAGAAAAAACATTGAAAAAGACAGCCCTCGGGCCCCAGCCCGGGGCCCCCTCTGTAATGAGAAAAGGTTTTTGGAGGCAAGGAGTTGGGGTCCTCTTTTTCCCCTTTCCCCCCCCTCCCGGGGATCTGCCTCACTTGGATCCTAAAATATATAAAAATATATGCAAAATACGGAAAAATGTAAATAAATTTTAAAATTTAAATTAAGTTTTTCCTTATTGCCGGTACCTTAACACTTCTCAAACCCCTACCCCACTTTCTTTCCCCTTCTACAAATACGATCACGAAAAAAAAATCGCCGAAAATCTAATAAATACATGTATATAAATTTTACTCATTAAACAATATTTTCAATCCTTAACGAAAAAAAAGTTTAAAAATTTTCCCGGGGGAGGGGTACTATTCCCTTTAACTGCAGACCTTGGAATTTGATTTATACATAACCCTTTGCTGTTGTTTTTAGTAAAAAATTTATACCACGGGTGGGTTAGAACCCCCCATTAAAGGGGCATAAAAATCCAGACACCCTTAGCCATGAGCCACTTCAAAAAATTTATCCAACAGGTATTTTATACACCATAGGAAGGTTAGCAAAGGCACCATTGTGTCAAAAAAATTTTTTCGCGAAATCTCCCCCAGGGGGTGACGAACTCGTCAAGTCTTCCTCAAAGTCTGGGTATTATGACTCTCTGATCAGGGGTTTTATCCCCGCCCGTGGTATAGTTTGTTCCTCGGGGCATTGATTTCGGAGTGTTTTAGTAAGTCAGAACTGCACTCTAGGCTCCTTTTTTGGGTTTAATGCCTGTCGACGCAAATAGGATTTTAAGGCTATGTTCTTCCACCCCAGTCAAGAATACTTCAATCCCAAAAAAGGGGTGAAACAAGCACTGTGTATATACACAGGTAAACGCCCTGTGTATATGCACTACGCAAAACTGAATGTATATACAGCGAAAGATCCCTTCTTTGGGGTATATACCGTTGAATGTAGACTTAACTGACCTCAATTTTAAATTTTTTTTTTTCACAGTATATATATGACAAATGCTAAATCTCGCTCTTGATTTGTATCAAACTGTAAAGGGATAGTGGGAAAAAGTTGCCGGACAGTTCTGAAAATTTCATTTGAATTTTTTTTAAAAGCAAAAAATCTGTCTTTAAATTTTTTTCTTAAGATGGCTGGGCCTCTAATGGCCCAGATTTATCAGTGAAATTCAAAGCTTAAATGCGAGGACAAAAAAAATGAAATCTAACAATCAAGCTGAGGGGAAAGAGATCATGGTCATTCAAAACTCTGATGATCAAAACCTAGCACTGCCACACTCACCCACACAAAAAAAAAATTTTTAAAACCCCTTAAAAAATTCAATACCAGATTCAACAAAATTGCAATCAAAAAGATCAAAACTACCAGACTCAATAATTAATCCCCAGGATAAAATAACTAAAACTCCAATAAAAAGTCCCAAAAAGATAAAATAGTCTGTATTAGTAAAACTTCCCCCTAGGTTTTGGGGGAAATTTGGATATAAAACCAAAATTTATTTAAAAAGGGCCAAAAATTTGGGTAAAAAGGTTAAAAAAATGTCAAGCATAATG
>WNWK01027308.1:0-26432 GCA_009830355.1 Cherax destructor
TGCAGATGACACAACATATGTTTTCTCTCACCCAAATCCAGTCATACTGGCCAACACTGTTAATGCCGAATTACAGAAAATATCAACATGGATGACGACTAACAAGCTTATTTCTCAATACTGACAAGACCTACTTCATACAGTTTGGAAACAAAGCCACAAATGTTCCACTTAACAATGCTCAATGGTTCACCCATCACAAGACTACAGAGGGAAAATTCCTAGGAATCCACCTTGACAGTAGCCTTAAATTTCAAACACACATAAAACAAATTTCCAAGAAAATCTCAAAGACAGTAGGCATATTATCAAAGATACGTATTATGTGCCTCAATCAGCTCTCCTTGCACTATATCATTCACTTATCTACCCTTATCTCACCTAGGAATTTGTGCATGGGATCAACAACATTAAATCACCTTAGACCACCATAACCCAGCAAAAGGCTGCAGTCAGAATGATAACAAATTCCCACTCCAGACAGCATACTCCACCAATATTCAAAAGCCTAAAACTATTCACCATAAAGAACATTCATACTTATTCTTGTGCCTACTACATACATAAAACTCTACACTCTAATATAAACCCTCCGCTCAAAATTCTCCTCACCAACTTTAATAGGACCCATGACCACAACACAAGACACAGATCACTTTTTGATATACCCCGAGTCCATATCAACCTATGTAAAAATTCTATGCACATAAAGGGCCCCAGAATCTGGAATTCATTACTAGTAAATACTAAGATAACCTTGTCTGAAAATCAATTTAAGACTCTTCTCAAAGACCACCTACTCACCCTAAACTAAATACTCATACTGTAAACTACTTTCAAAATGCTCAATATTATTTTCCTATAAGATAATTTCAATTTTTACTAATATGTTACTATTATGTTACCCCCTACTCACCCTAAACTAAATACTCATACTATAAATTACTTTAAAAAATGCTCAATGTTATTTTCCTTAAGATGATCTCAATTTTATATTACCATCCTCCTAAACACTTTTTACAATGTAATATCATCATATTGTAATTTTAACAGTATAATATCATCATATTGTAATTTGAAATCAAATATATAACTAGAATAAACTCAATCAATTTCTCTAATATTATGTACATAGTCTATAAGTCATCAGATTAAGCTGCCCCTAATGCCATGGCATGTCAGTGGCTCTCCTTGCACTTCCGTTTATAATTGTAACTACCAATATCTATGTAAAATTGCAATGAAATAAAATTTACTTCACTTTACTTTACATCTCTGGCTCCTCCCTTGACCCAGGAGTGAGTGATCTGGCAGATGGTATAGTCACTTGTCAACCCCTCGGCTATGTTGGATCATCTGACCACAAGGCTGTTTTTACGACACATAAGATCCCAACAGAACAAGTTGAGGAGTCCACACGCACAACCTGGCTATGGGAAAGAGGTAATTGGCCAGCCCTTTGCTCTGAGCTCTCCACCACTGATTGGAATGCTCTTCTCCAAGGAGATGTTGACAACCAAGTGAATGCCTTCACTAGACACATCTTTAATCTACAACAAGAACACATCCCTCACCGGCAGTATGTGACGAAGCCTACAGATCAGCCTTGGTTTGGCTTTCATTGTAGAGAGGCTGCTACTGCTAAGTACAAGGCATGGCGGAGGTCAAAGAGACATCCTACTACCTATAACAGGAACTTGCACAGGCAAGCCTGTAGGCATATGGGTGAAGTTCAAAAGTGGGTCATCTCTAAATGGGAGGAGAACACAAAAAGAAAGCTAGCATCAGGTAGAGTAGGCTCCAAAACCTGGTGGTCCCTGGTCAAGGACAGACAAAGTTATCTGCCTGATGAACTTACTCCATCTCTAAATCAACAGGATGGAACCACCTCTACTAGTAGTAAAGAAAAAGCTGACCATTTTGCCAAACTCTTTGCTACCAAAATACAAGTTCCTGATCCAGCAAGAGACCCTCCTTGGCTAGCTGCAAGAGCTGTCAAAACTGCCAGTGGTGACAATAAGACAGGAGGAGGTTTACCTGGAGAGGGTTTCAGGGGACAACGCCCCCGTGGATCGGTCTGAGACCAGGCCTCATGGTGGATCAGGGTCTGATCAACCAGGCTGTTACTGCTGGCCACACCCAAACTGGCGTATGAACCACAGCCTGGTTGGTCAGGTACTGACTTTAGGTGCCTGTCCAGTGCCTTCTTGAAAACAGCCAGGGGTCTATTGGTAATCCCTGTTACGTATGCTGGGAGGCAGTTGAACAGTCTTGGGCCCTGGACACTTACTGTGTTGTCTCTCAATGTACTCGTGGCGCCCCTGCTTTTCATCAGGGGAATGTTGCATCTCCTGCCGAGTAATAGCTTGACCAAGAAAAGGCTGTGGGCTCAGACAAGTTGAGCCCAAGATTGGTGAGATGTGCAGACCAGATAGCACCAACTCTAACTCGCAAATTTCAGCACTGCCTAGTACAGTGTAAATGGCCTTCTCTGTGGAAAGAGGCAAATGTAGTCCCTGCTCATAAAAAGAAGAGCAGAGCAGAAATCAGCAACTACAGGCCAGTGTCACTCCTGTCAATCACTGGCAAGATCCTCGAGACAATAATCTCAAGACAAATGAGAGTTTTTTGACTACCACTCACTACTTTGTGACCGTCAATATAGCTTCAGGAAAGGTTACTCTGCTGCTGATCTGTTGTTAAACCTTTCCACTAAATGGCACCAGTCACTGGATGAATCCAGAGTCAGCTGTGTGGTAGCATTGGACATTGCTGGTGCTTTTGACAGTGTGTGTCACCAGGGCCTCTTGGCAAAACTGCAAGCACTGGGAGTTGCAGGCTCTATGCTATGTCTCCTCAGTGATTACCTTCATGGTAGATCTCTAAGGGTAGTTCTCAATGGAAAAGAATCAGCAAGACATCCAAGTGTTCCACAAGGAAGTGTGCTGGGACCATTGTTATGGAATGTCTACTTCAATGACCTTCTTCATCTCATCCCAGAATCCCATGCATATCCAGACGACTGTACTCTGACATTTACTTATCAAAGAAAAGAAATGCCAGTTGCTCTAAGCTACATCAATCACCAGCTAAGAGCTATATCAGCTTGGGGAAACGGATGGCAGGTAACATTTGCAAGTGAGAAAACACAAATGATGATGGTCTCTAGGCACCATGATGGTAATGCCGGAGTAGTAGTAAGTATAAATGGGAGAGTGTTGGTACCTGGGAAAGAAGTTGATATCCTTGGGGTCAAATTTGACTCCAAACTGACCATGAAGAACCACGTTGTAAATCTTGCAAACAAGGCAGCCAGGAAGCTTACAGCACTTTGACGTATCTCGCATCTGCTTGACAGTAGGGGTTGCAAGATTCTGTATGAGGCACAAGCACGCTCACACCTTGAGTATGCTCCACTTTCTTGGTTTGCCTGCCCCCCCCCTCTCATCTGCGACTGCTTGACAGAGTAGAGAACAGAGCAAGACGTCTCATCTCTCGCCTGGACCCATCCTGGATAGATCTGTCATTTCAGCAGAGCCTTCAACACAGGAGGGATGTGGGCAGCCTTACTGTTATGTCCAAGGCCAACATTGTCAAAGTACCACACTTGGCCCCACTTCGAGGACAGCAAGAAGCAAGCTTCTATACTACAAGACAGGCAGAAAACAGCAACTTCACTCTGGCTGTACCCTTCTCCAGAACATCACTTCATCTGAGATCATTTATTCCCAGGATGACTCGAGTCTGGAACACATTCATGTAGCATAATGATGTCAATGAGATAAAGTCAGTTAATCAAATGAAAATGCTAGCCCACAGATGGCTCCAACTTCATCCTGTTCCTACTTGTCAATAAAGTTAGGAATCCTTAACTTGTCAATAGCTTGTCAATAAAGTTAGGGATCCTAACCTTGGCACACCCTGTGTAAAAAAAAAAATGATTTAACCATTACTCCTCTTCATTATGACTTTTCAATCTACTCCTCTAAATACTTATTATGTCTTTTTTTCTACCTCAACTTTCTATACTACCTATTTCTTACCTCTTCCTCTTCCCTTGGGATGTCTCTGTGAACCAAATCTGCTCCTCCACCCCATTCCTGGAGTCTTCCTTCTCTGATCTGGATTGGTACTCACTTTTT
This sequence comes from Cherax destructor, assembly GCA_009830355.1. NCBI lineage: Eukaryota > Metazoa > Arthropoda > Malacostraca > Decapoda > Parastacidae > Cherax > Cherax destructor. The sequence continues at coordinate 4,143 of WNWK01027308.1, forward strand.
CACTTGTCTTGATAATTTCCAATCACACTCCAGTATTGTTGTTATGTATGCTAGTGGCCATAAATCTTCTGATGGAGTGGGATATGCTGCCGTGTTTCATGATCATATGATCCAAGGCTGACTGCTGCAGTTGACTAGTATTTTCACAGCAAAATTATATGTACTTTCTTCCTAATATCATTCACATTATAGTCATGTCTGCTACATTGTTTGTCATTATCTCAAAGTAAGTGTTTTATAAGCAATCTAGCATATGTTTCCCTCACAAATTCTTTTCTATATCACATTCTAGTGGCTGCCTTGCATTTTTAACACATAAAATGATCATGGCCTATTGTGGTCATAGAAACATATTCTACAGAGAATAAATTGTTGATCTTCATAATACAGTACAGCATAAGAGTGTCAGTAATGGTAATTTTCCATCAAATGTTTGTTATAACACATCTCAGGTCTGATTTTTTTTATAATAAAGTCAGTTTTAAAAGGAGGACCTTCAATGGCAAAAGTTAAAGGATGAAAACTGAAAACTCCTTGATCTGAAACATTTCATTTCACTAAGGAAATGAACATACATGTATTCATACATGGAGAGGTGAAAGAATACAAGTAACTAACCTTCCCAGATGTGAGACTTTTGACAGACCAGTAGAACTCTTCTATATATGAAGTAAAATCATGCCACTCTGGGATAACAAACTGATGTCGTAGGGCCCGAGATATCAGCACAATATTGTCCTGAATCACTCTGGAGGTAATTAAAAATGTTTTCAGAAAAATATCTTCAATAATGAGAGGAAAGGAATAGACAGATTTGCATGAGTAAAGTATGGCAGCAGTTGTACATAAGAGTTCCACATTTCCAACAAATCATGAGTTTTACAGAAATGTAATTCAGTACTTTGAAAAAAATCTCAGTGGAATCATGTGGAAAGAAAAGCAACTGAAGGAAGTGATATAAAATTTCAAGTAATATAAAATTTCAAGCAAACCAATAAGTTATGATTATCATTCACCTCTGATAACAAACTAGGCTGGAAGAATAACCAATGGTCGTTGAGTGAAAGGCATGACTTATCACTTGAATGCAGTACTATGGAAGGCTAAGTTTACAATATATGCAAGTGCCTAAGTCTATATGCAAGTGCCTGAATTATTATTATTATTAGCTGCTACTAGTCTGAAAATCTGACTGGCTAATGCATGCATATGTTAGGTAGAAAAACACGTAAATTTGTCAAACTAATAACATTTAAATAGTACAGGCTAATAGGAATTACAGTATCAGTATGTGAAACAAGATGAAAACAGTTACAGTAGTTTCACATGTATAAACTGCCAGATACCATGTTATTTGATATACATCTGTATTAGTGAACAATATTAGAAATGGCATAGCAAATGGAATGAAATTCATATTCAGATACACACTGCACACTGCATGTAATCAAAATATGACAAATCCAGAGAAAAGAATTAAAGCCATTCTGATAAAACTGCAAAGCATAGAACCAAGATTAGTATGAAAGAGAATATGAAAATATTTAAGGTGAATAATTTCCATTAGTATTCGATACAGTAATGAGTCTTTAATCTAGATGAACATGAAGTTTCAAGTGCTTGAAAAATCTGCATGATTACAACAGTGTTTCTGAGCCCAACTTTCCATTTGACTCATGACTCACAAGTTGCTTAACTTTTACTTATTCACCAGCCCCAATGGAGGCTGCAACCCACCACTTGAGAAACACTGATATACAGTAAACCCTCTTACAACGCAACTTCACATAATGCATTTTTGTAGCAACAAGATTCAAAAAGCGTAATCAAAAATTTTGATAGCAAGCAAAAATCTTGATAATATGTGCCATAAAAAATTTAAAAATTACCTAATGCACTAAATTTTAATCGAACCTATGCCATAGGTTTCCATAGCATCAAGTTAAGCACAACATCTGGGTACTACACATTGAAATTTTTTTCCTCTCCAGCTCAAGTTGTGTATGGGAAAAGTGACACAAATGCAGTAAAATGTGATCCTTTAATGATAACATTTTGCCCACGCAGTGGATGTTATCAAGTCACAAACAGATCTACCTGGGAAAAGGATGTGCATATATATAGATAGCATGATGACATGAAGTGTCAGGTGACACTTCATGTCATTGATAACAGGCTGGACATTGATAACAGGCTGGACATTGATAACAGGCTGGACAAATATATATGAACATTCTCTTTCCCCAGGTAGATCTGTCTGTGACTTGATACAGCCCACTGTGTGGGCAAAATGCTGTCAATAAAGGATCGTGATTTACTGCATTTGTCTCTCTTTTACATTGCATTGGTATTGTATACCATTTCACTCCACTAAGTTGTGCATACAAGACAAGTGTTTGGGGAGGCACAGCTCCTCTCCTTCCCCAGTGCCTCTCATGCCACCTACATTTGCTTTATGTTAGTGTCACTTACCTCACACACTCAAGTTTCTCAAAGGGTGTTTTCTATTTTCATCTCCCTACCTCATCTCGGGATATTAATGATGGCACCCAGGGCCAGGGCATATTTGGAGGTGCCTGGAATGTAGATCTATTTTCCTATTCTTTACTTCACATTGCTACCTTACTGTTAGGAATGTAACATTATCAGAGGGTTTACTGTATATGCTATCTTGCAAAAAAATCAAAGTATCATAGAGAAACATAAACTTTGGATATATTTGTGAGTGCAACATTTCTCTCTACTGAAACCAAAGTTCAAATAAGAAAAGCTTCAATTCTTGTAAAGATTGGGAACTACATGTATGCCTGAAGAACTTGAATTTGTTAATCATCATATCTATTAAAGTTTCAAATACTGAGGGATCTCTAGATGCTATCGGCCAGAACACTAGTCAAGTGAGAATAATCAGTGATATTTTTCATTATGATAATAACGAGGTGTGTAGATGCGCTCTGGCAAGACAGTAATGGAGTGAATGATAATGAAAGTGTCTCTTCTTGACTCACGAAATCGTCATTACGATTTCATGAGTCATGTTGACGACTTTGAGGGGGACTTGAGCTAGAGTTCGTCACGGCCATGCTAGCAGGAGATTCGTCTGTAAAAACTTGCATTTGTGGACACAGTGATGCCTATGCTAACCTTCCTATGGTGTAGAAATATACCTAGTTGTTTGAATCTTATTGAAGATAGCTGGTCCAGTGGCTTACGCGACAGTCAGGAGTTTTGAGACTCTCTGACCGCGGGTTCGAACCCCACCCGTGGTATGGTTTGTCTCTTCTTTTTTGGGTCACCCTGCTTCAGCAGGAAACGGCCGATGTGTTAATAATAATAATAATAATAAAAATAAACCCTGATAAAAAACTGCATAATAAGAATCTTGACCCCTCACAGCCTTTTGGCAAAGTACATGTAGCATGTATATTGGAAACACTACAGCCAGCACCCAAATTTTTAATTGCTTAAATGTGATTAAAATCATGACCCTGTTGTCAGCTTGCCAATGTTATTGTATACACTACTGTAAATATGACACTTTACTTCTCAATGTACCTATGTAATACCTTCATTATCACTGCATAGTACATTACAGTATATATAAATTGATCATATAATTGAGTTATTTTTTAGCATATGCAACCAACTTGCACCAAAATTAAAAAGCATGTGTTGTACAACACTTAAATGTTGATGAAGAGAGGGAATCTGTGATTTCATGCATTGGTCAGGGAGGTATAACACCTTTTAGGAGCGAAGAAGAGCCAGATGTGAATGTGGGGAAGGTGCGTGAGATTGTGGGTAAAATGAAAAGGGAATAAAACTCCTGGAATTCATGGGATAAAGACAGAAATGTTAAAAGTAGGTGGGATAAAGTTTTGGAGAGGTTAGTACAGTGGTACCCCGGTTTACGATGGTCCCCAAACTCACCTTTATGTAAGTTTATTTTTAAATGCTTTTGTAAGTGTAATTTTGGGGTCTAAAGGACTAGTCTATTTTACAACATTTAAGGAGATAAATTCGTTTGGTAATGGCACTGAACAGCATTCTGAATGAAAAATATGTAAACCGGGTACCACTGTACTTTATTCAAAATATGTATGAAAGAGGACCTAGATTGGAAGAGACCATGCAAATTTTTTGTATAAAGGCAAAGGGACAAAAGAGAGTGTAAGAATTATAGGGAAATAAGCCTGTTGAGTATACCTGGTAAAGTGTATGGTATAGTTATTACTGAAAGAGTTGATTTAGATTAGATTTTGCCACCAAAGTGGCTAGTTTATTGTGCACCCCATATCCATCCTGTGGACAGTAGCGCAAGAGCATATGGATACACAAAAGGCCTAGGCACTAGGCCCCAAAAGGGTTAACAATTGTACATTTGGATTTATATCTACATTTCACTTATCTGTTACAAGCAAATTTAGGAAATTTGCTTAGTATAACTGGTACCTTATTTTCATTAATAAGATATCTTGACATGTCACATAGGTTAATATACTGTCTATCTCTATATTCCTCAATAAGTGGACAATTAAGCACATAGTGTTCAAGACAGTGACCATATGCCTGATCACATAATTTGCATTTAGTTTGATCATTAGAGCAGGTTTTTTGAAGGGTGGAGGATGTGTAGACCAAATATTAACACTGAAGCATATAAGTGAATGGTATTTAGGTAAAGGTAAGGAAGTTCTTGTTACATTTATGGATGTGGAAAGGCATATAATATGGTGGATAGGGAGATATGTGGATGTTGCAGGTGTATGGAATAAGTGGTAGGTTACTGAAAGCAGCTAAGAATTTTTATGGGGAGAGTGAGCCTCATGTTAGGGTATTTAGGAGGGAGGTTATTTTCCAGTAAAACTAGACCTTAGACAGGGATGCATAATGTTTCCATGGGTGATTCATATATTTATAGATGGGGTTGAAAGAGTAGTGAATGCTGGGGTGTTGGGAAGAAGTGTGGGAGTGGATGATAAAGAATCTAATGCACAGTGGGAGATGTCACAGTTGTATTTTGGTAACGACTTTTGGGAGATTTTAAAGAGAAGTTGCAAAAGTTGGTGGACGAATTTGGGAGGGTATGTAAAAGAAGGAAATTAAAATTGAACACAGGAAAGAACAAGGTGATGAGGGTAATGAAAATTTAGCTAATGGAAGATTGGATATCAGATTGGAGGAAGTGAATGTGCTCAGATATATGGGAGTGGACTTGTCAGTGGATGGGTCTATGCAAAATACTTTCAACTTGTCCCAATGTTATATCCCCAGATTGTTAACTTGAGTAAACTTGTTCTGTCTGCTAAAATTAAAATACAGATGTACAACCAAATCAAACTATGATCAATTTCTCTAGTAGTATTAAGTAGTCTGTAAGCCATTAAATTTAGTCTGCCCATAATGCCATTGTATGATAATGGTTTCTCTTCCACTGCAACTCATTATTGTAATTACATAAACTCAATGTAAACTGAAACATATTATTGTAATTATATAATCTCAATGTAAACTTGCAAGGAAATAAAAATCTGAATCTGAATAGGATTGTGGAGACGACAAAAAGTATTATCCATGGAGGCAAAAAGGAATGGATGAGAATAAAGTGGTACCAATGCTCTTATAGGGGTGTGAAGCATGGGTTAAGAATGTTGCAGCAAGAAAGAGGCTGGATGCAGTGGAGATGTCATGTCTAAGGGCAATGCATTGTGTGAATATTATGCAGAGAATTTGCAGTTGAAGATTAGAAGGTGTGAGATTACTAAAAGTATTATTATCTAGAGGACTGGGGAGGGGTTGCTGAGGTGGTTCAGACATTTAGAGAGAATGAAATAAATAGAATGACTTTGAGGACCTATAAATCTGTAGTGCAGGGAAGGCAGTAGGGGTCACCCTAGGAAAGGTTGGAGGGAGGTGGGGTAAAGGAGGTTTTGAGTGCAGGGTGTAGACATCCAGCAAACATGTGTGAGCTTGTTAGATAGGAGTAGAGGCAAGCGGTTTTATGACTTCACGTGCTGTTGGAGTGTGAACAAGGTAACATTTATGAAGGGATTCCGGAGAAACTGGTTACCTGGAGTATACCTGGGGAGGGGTTTAGGGTCAAAGCCCCGCGGCTCGTCTGAGACCAGGCCTCGTGGTGCATCAGGGTCTGATCAACAGGCTGTTACTGCTGGCTGCACGCAAACTGACGTACGAACCACAGCCCAGCAGGTCAGGTACTGACTTTAGGTGCCTGTCCAGTGCCTTCTTGAAGACAGCCAGGGTCTATTAGTAATCCCCTTATGTATGCTGGGAGGGAGTTGAACAGTCTTGGGTCCCGAACACTTATTGTGTTGTCTCTCAGTATACTTGTGGTGCCCTGCTTTTCATTGGGGAATGTTGCATCTCTTGCCGAGTCTTTGCTTTCATAGGGAGTGATTTTCGTGCAAGTTTGGTATAATCTCCTCTAGAATTTTCCAAATGTATATTATCATGTATCTCTCTTGCCTGCATTCCAGGGAATACAAACAAGGGACTTCAACCGTTCCCAGTAATTTAGGTGCCTTATCGTACTTATGTGTGCCATGAAAGCTCTTTATACACTCTCCAGGTCAGCAATTTCACCTGCCTTGAAGGGGGCAGTTAGTGACAGCAGTGTTTCAGCCTAGAGAGAGAACAAGCGATTTGAAGAGAATCATCATGGGCTTGGTCCCTAGTTTTGAAGGCTCTCATTATCCATCCTATCATTTTCCTAGCAGATGCGGTAGATACTCGAGTCCTGGAGGTGGGAACTACAGTGCCTGCACTCTGAAGGAGGAGTGGGGTATTTGCAATTTAACCCTTAAACTGTCCACACGTAGATACTATACGTTCACTCGCTAAAGTGACCGAAATTTTGAAAAAAAAACTTTTTTTTTTTTTTTTTTAAAAAGAAGAGCGCATTTTTATAAATAGGATAGGCTAAAAACATTTTAGGCCAGTACTTACCGAGATATAGCCCACGGTTGGTGCTAAAATGATGTGGTGTCGGCAACATGGAGCACTGCCTTGCAGAAACAAGAAACATTTATCGTTTTTTTTTATATTTTTTTCCATTTTCTGTTGTTTTCATGCTATGATAATAATGTTTTGATGCAGATCTATTCATTTCATTGCCAATTCTTGTTTAGACACAAATGTTTGTACTGAATTAGTAATCATACCTCACAAACACAATGTTCATATGATAAATAAATTTGTACACCTGGTTCAATCACTTACTATTGTTTACATACAGTGGTACCCGAGTTACGATGGTCCCCAAAATCGCCCTTTTATGTAAGTTTATTTTTTAAATGCTTTTGTAAGTTTTTTTTTAAAAAAGGACTAATTTTAATTTTTCCCGGGGGGAAAAATTTTTTTGGGAATGGACTTGAACAGCATTCAAAAAAAAAATTTTTTCCCCGGAGGTACCACGAATATAAGGGCCCCCCGAGTTTGAAACCCCAAACCCAAAATTTTTTTAAAGTAAAAGAAATTTTTGGGGAAAAAAATTTTTTGGGGTCTGAAAAAAAAAACCCCAGGCTTTTTTTTTTCCTAAGGGGGTTTGTGGGGGAATGGCACTTGAGCAGACTTCGGGGGAAATTTTTAAAAAAGGGGGGGCCACTTCAAGGTTTGGGGCCTATTTATTTTTTTAGAAGTCCACCACTGTATGAAAACTAAAAAGGCAGGGAAATTCCAAAAGAGTGCCACTCCACATTTTTAACACATGTATCGTGTGTCTTTTTCAAATTGGGGTCTTTTTTACTGAAGCACACAACACATTTTTTTTGAGAGTTTTTTTTTTTTGGGAAAAGGAAATTTAAAGGGGGGGACAGTTGGGGTTTTGGGGGTCACCCCCCCTCGGGGTTGGGGGAGTGACAGGTCGCTGTTGTGGGTGACAGGTCGCGGGGGGACAGGTCCCCGGTGGATAAAAAGGGGTGGGTCCATACTTTCTCCCTTTTTTTTGATAAATTTTAGGTGAACTGCAACTTGTGCCCCCACCCCTTTATTTATACATGTTGAAGGCATTACATTGCAATGTCCACGGGGGAAAAAACACTTTATAAAAAATTTCACCTTTTTAAAACAGCAACAAAAAAAATTTTTCCCCTTTTGAAAAATGAATTTTTTGTATGTGATGAAAAAAGCCCCCTTTTCAAGGGGGGAAATTTTTGTTTCCCCCTTCCTTTTGTACCATCTCGTTTCTGGGGGGTGACAGTGTCAGTCCTTTTTACCGACAGTGCCATGTGCATTGGCATGAAACCCCCCACACATTTTCCATGAATTTTTGGAAAGGTTTTTTTTCTTCACGTTCCAATATATAAATTTTTTCAAAAAGGGGAAAACACAAGTGGGTTTGAAAATTTTTTGAAAAATTTTTTTCTTTTTGGAAAAAATCCCCAGAAAGGGCCCAACATGCCCGGGGATCATAAATGGAAACCTGGGAAAAATCCAACACAAGACCAGTCCCCCGCCCCCATAACAAACTTTTTTTTAAAAAAAGGCACCCCTTTGGGGATATATTTTTTAAAATTTTTCCCCCCCCTTTAAAGGAACCCCAAAACTAAAAAATGTTTTAATGGAAAAAAATAGGACTGAATTTTGTTTTAGATTAAACAACCCGGTTTTTGGGGGGGGCATTTTGGTTTGATTCCATCTAAAAAGGGAAAATTTTTCGCAAAGGAAACCCGTTAAAGGGGGGCCCAAAGACTGTTTTAATTGAAGTGGTCTGTGGACCATTTTTGAAAATTTTTCTTTTATGTGTGTAAAGCTTTGATAGTGCCAAGGAATAAAATTAATTTCAAAAGTTGATTTTTTCCAAACCTGGCGGACGATTCTAAAAAAGCATCCCAAACGGAAAGGGTTTTTCTGGGAACAACGGGTTAAATTTTCCATAAAAGGGATATTTTAAAATAGTCTAACCCTGTGACCCCAGGAGGGACAGTGTCATGACCCCCCCTTTCCACTGCCATCAAAATTGGGTGTGGACAATGGGATTTTCATCCATTTCCCTTACGACGGGGGGGCAGGGTGGCCCCAAAAGGGAGGGGAAAGCAGGAGGGACGGTTTTTTATCTAACTGTTATAACTTTTATACTAACTGTCAAGATTTTATACTAATTCCAACATTTTATAAATTCCCAAGGGAAAAAAAATTAACAAATTAGTTTGAAGATGTGGGGAATTTGAGCCCCCCAAAAATTTTAAACGGGTATAATATAAAGAGTCGGGAATATGAGCGGATGTCATTTTCCCGGGGTTTGTTTTCCCGTGGTAGATATAAGGGGAAAGGTGGAGGCATTATATGTAAAAGAAAAATAAATTGCTGCAAAAAAACAGTAAAAAAATAGATGGACCTTTAAAAGAATCTGTTTGGGTGGGTTTTAGAGGGTCAAAAAAAACTGATTTGGGTTTAAATCCCCGACCTCCAGGTTTGGGAAACACGAAAGAGGGAGCCTTTTGGGAGAAATTGTTAGGGCTTCTAGACACAATAACGTAGTGATAGTAGGGGGTTTTTAAATTTTGTCAAATTGACTAATTTCCTTTTACAGGTAACTGGAGTCCCCGTGACTTTATGGAAGTAGTTTTGGACTGTTTTCTGGGAAACAGGGGTGACGGGGCCTACCAGAGGAAAATTTGCTCGACCTTTGTCTTGTCAAATAAAGAAACCCCTTTAAAAAACTTGGGGGATCATTTAGGGGTAAAAGTGACTAAAATCCATTACTTTTTAAAATTCCCGGGGGTACCAGAATAGGGAAAACTGGGAAAGTTTCCCATTTTGTTTCCCGACTATAATGGACTTTGAGAAAACCCCGGTTTTATCTCGACTGGGGTAATCTAGCTAACATAACGATGGGGTCTGCGTTTATGATTTTTTTCCCTTTAAAAATGGCCCAAAGTGGGACAAAGTATGTTTTTTTTCCCCCCGAAAATTTCAAAAAAAAAATCCCAAATGGATTAACAGGAAAAAAAAATCTAATTGGGGGAAAAAAAGGGGGAAATTTTTAATAAAAAAAGGGGGGAAAATTTAAAAAATTTTTGCCCAAAAATTTAAAATTTAAAAGAAAGTAAAAAAGGGGGGGGAAAGGCAAAGGACTATAAATTAAAGGTTTCAAAGCCCAAAAATTCCAAAAAAAAGGGTTTTTTTCGTTGGGAAAATGAGGGGGGTGGTCCCAAAAGGGGGGAAAGGAAAGGGATCAACGGGAAATTGTTTTTATTTAAGTATTTTTTTCATTTTTAAAGAAGATAAATAAATTCCCAAAAAACAATTATTATTTTTAAAATTAAGCAATATTCTTACGGGGAAAAGGTTTTTCAAAAAAAAGAAAAAAAACCCCCCGGGGCCCCCAAAAGTTGTTTTTCCGGGGGTTTTAAAAATGTAAAAAAGGAACTTTTAGCCAAATGAATGTGTTTAATACCCCATCCTTTAAAGGGTTTTTTAAGGGGTTTGGGAAAATAGCAAATTTTTCCCCATTTCAAATCAGGGGGTAGGGGAAATTCCCTCAAATTCCCCCCCAAAAACCTACATCCCAAAATAGGCAAATTATTAAATCAATTATAGCCGATATTAATCCCTTGAAAAAAAAATAATTTGATTAATAACTCAGGGGGGTTTTCCCCAGGGGCCTTTTCCCGCCCCAAATTTTTGATTTTTCAATAAAATTTTAGGCAGTAAAGAAAAAAAAATTTTTAGTTTTTGGATTTCTTTTAACCTTTATGAGTCCCCCCAAAGCTCTTGAAAGGTGGCAGCTCCGGGGATTAAAAAAAGTTTTAGCATGGATAGAGGGCCCCAAAAGAAAGCAAAAGTTTCCCTTTAAAGGGGGGAAACCCGAATGGGGGTTAGCCCATTTGGGCCACAAGGGGGGGTTTTTTTGGCCCCTTTTTTTTAATTTAAAAAAGACCATGAAGGGAAAATTTTTAATGAAGAGTAAATTTGTTTGTCCCGGCCTATAATTCTTCTGAGCAGGAACCCGGAAACCAGGGGGATTTTACAAAATTTTAAATTTTTTGGGCTGAAAAGTGGGAGATGAAATTTTTAAAAAGGCCCAAATGTAAAAGGGGAAAAGTTAAAGAAAATTCCCAATTTTAAAAGGGGAAGTAGGCTTGTCATAAGTGAAAAAAACTTTGGGGGGCATGGAAAATAAAAAAACAAAGGGCCAAAGGAATAATAAAGATTACAGGTTTATTTCAAAATTAAACAAAAAAGTCCCAAAATTATTTTTCAGCTCTTTCATCACTATGAGACCTCATTTGGGTTATACCGTTTTTTGGGGGCCCCTTTCTAGGATGGATATAGATTCAGGAGGTTTTCAAAAAAAATGACTAAAAAGATTTGTATGGAAACCCCCCATAAGATGATTGAGCTTTAAATCCACTCTGGGGGGGGTAGAATAGGGGGGATACTGGGTGCCCAAATGGATGATGGGGATAAAAAAAAGGGGGAAAATTTTAAAAAAACTGAGGATTCAACCCAAATAAGAACCAGAAAAAAACCTTTTTGGGTAAATTTAGATTTAGAAAGGACATAGGCAAATACTGGTTTTTAACAGAGTTGGGGAGGGGCAATTTCCCGGGGGTGATGAGGCTGGGGCCTTTGGGGGGTTTTAAAAAAAAGTTTTAAAAATTGGGGGGTGGGGGGGGCTGGGTTTGATTAGTGTCGGGGGGTAGGGGGAAAAAATTTTTAAAAGGAGTGGTTTTTGATAAGGCCCCCCTTTTTTTTGGGGGGAGTGGGCCCTTTCCCCCAGGCCCTCCATTCTTATTTTTATGTTCTTATGTTCCCTTAATGAGTGGGGCCAGCAATGATTGAAAGGGGTTTTATGGTCCTTTGTTTTCCCACACAGCCCCCGAGGCCCCGGCACCGTGCCACCCCCCCCTTTTTCCTCCATCCCAGCATATCTCCTTCATTATCACTTTACTATCAGTGGTTGGGGTTTTATCAACTGCCACGACCCTTGCCTCTGACCGCATATGGCACACTGCCTGAACGTCCCGTTTTTTTTATACTCGCCCCTGGTGCGAAAACCCTTCTCCGCAGGCGACCAGGCCTACTGCAAATTTAATGTGTAAAAAATAGATATACGTCGGTCATTTTTTAAGGAATAACTATGGCGTTTGGGGTTTTAAAAGCAGTATCAGCCCCCGGAAAGACAGTGATGGAGTGAGGATGTAAATTTTTTTTTTTTTTGGGTCACCCCTACTCGGTGAGAGACAGCCAGTATGATAAAAAAAAAGTTGTGTAATGGTATATGCTAGTTCTGTGGAGAGAAACATGGTGGAATAAAAGTGTAAGCACACAGAAACATAAATGAATAAGAACATTAAAAACTGAAGGATATTCACATGAGTATGAATACAGGTCTCCCTTGCTTATGCAACGGATGTGTTCCTGAGACAGGCATATTATGCAAGCTTTAAAACTTTGCAAATTTCACATTTCTTAATGTTTCCAAATAATCTACTTTTATATAATTGCGAAATGATCATACTACGTACATAAAAAAAAATATATGAATCTGGTATTAAAGAAAGAAAAATAAAATCCCAAATTTAATCATAATCCTATAAAATACAAAATGAAAAAAATCCACATTACTTGCTTATCTTTCCAAAAATTAGGTACATAAAACACTATACAGTAGGGCCCCTGTATCCATGGGGGATACGGGGTTAGGCTTTTTCAATTATACATTGAGACCTACAATGAACTTGTTTTGTCACCCAGATGAACAATTACTCGCTATATAAAGGACAACACAGAGGATGCAGAATCGCCATGGCTGCGCAGGTGGAAAGCTACAACTGTGGCCGAAATGTATTTATTCCTTGGCACTGTCATGCTTATGCCTCCATACGTATAGCACAATACGTATAGAACAGTACTGGTCCACAGACTGCTTCGTCAGTACTCTGTTTTCCGTGACCTCCTTCCTAACAGATTCACTTGTTGCTACAAATGTTGCACTTCTCAGACAGGAACAGGCCCAACAGAAATGACCTCTATACAAAATCTGGGAAGTGTTTATGAATAGGAAGGAGAAATTCTGTGCCTAATTTTATCCCTTCAAGAACATTGTTGCCAACAAGTCCTTGATTCTGTTCAAGGGACGACTGTCATTCAAACAATATACATATGTATATGGAGCAAATGTTTTCTTTCTTTTATTTTTTAACATGTCGGCTTTTCCCCACCGAGGCAGGGTGACCCAAAAGAAAGAAAAACTTTCATCATCCTCAACACTTTCACCATCACTCATACATAATCACTGTCTTTGCAGAGGCACTCAGATATGACAGTTTAGACACCCCTCTAAACTGCCAATATCATAAACCCCTCCTTTAAAGTGGAGGCATCGTATCTTCCCATTTGGGACTCAAGTCCGCTAACTGTTTCTAATCCCTTCACAAAATATTACCCTGTTCACCTCCACCAGCTCATCAGGTCCCAAAACCATTCGTCTCCATTCACTCCTATTTAACACACTCACACACGCTTGCTGGAAGTCCAAGCCCTCGCTCACAAAACCTCCTTTACCCCCTCCCTCCAACCTTTTTGGGGATGACCCCTACCCCACCTTCCTTCCCCAAGGGGTTTATATGTTCTCCAAGTCATTCTACTTTGTTCCATTCTCTCTAAATGACAAAACCATCAACAGTCCCTCTTCACCCCTCTGACTAATACTTTTAATAACTCCACACCTCCTCCTAATTTCCACACTCAATTCTCTGCATAATATTTACACCACACATTGCCCTTGGGCACGACATCTCCACTGCCTCCAGCCGCCTCCTCGCTGCCTTTACAACCCATGCTTCACCTCATAAGTTGTTGGTACCACTATACTCTTGTACATTCCTTCTTTGCCTCCATGAACACCTCAACGCACCACTCACTGTGGCATGTAGATGACGTGACATAGAATGAGTCAAATATGACGAGTTGGCGGCACCCATGAGCCACCTGTAGGTGAGGGAGAAACTTGGGTGTAAACAAACAGAGCGGGGGCACACACAGTAATACCTTCCTAATACATAGTATATAAGTTAAAAGTTACGTGTTATGTAGGGAGGGGCACTGCACACCCACTAGATTTCCATCCATACCGTGTACAGTTAGTGATACATTAGACTAGGAGGTACAATGTGTACTTATCTGTCAGGTTGTACGCCCCAATTTGTGTACACTTTGTTTCTTTGCAGCTAGGAGCATTCCCATTTGTATCTAAATAAAGGATTATCAGCTCACACCCGAATGTCTCTTTGACCACTCACCTTTTTTTCCCTTTATCAATTCTCTATGGTTTACTTCATCCTTCATAAACCCATCTGCTGATAAGTCAACTCCCAAATATCTGAAAACATTCACTTCTTCCATACTTCTCTCCCTTCAATGTGATATCCAATTTTTCTTTATCTAAATCATTTGATACCCTCTTAATAACCTACTCTTATCCATATTCACTTTCAACTTCCTACCTTTACAAACCCTCCCAAACTCGTCCACTAACCTTGCAACTTTTTTTTAGAATCCCCAAAAGCACAGTATCATCAGCAAAAAGTAACTGAGTCAACTTCCATTTGTATTTGATTCCCCATAATTTAATCCCACCCTCTCCTAAACACCCTAGCATTTACAGTGGACCCTTCAATTTCATCCGCCTTGAATATTGTGAATTTTGGAAATCGGTGACTTTTTTCAAAAATATGGCTTGATTTTCGTGATTTGGCTTAGAAATCGCGGCGTATGAAAAGCGTTCGAGCGGCCTCCCAGTGGCTAAGGGCACACAAACACCATTAGTCAGTCTGGCATTGTATCTCGGCGAGTGACGATCACTTCATGCTTTCATACAATACTTTTCTAATACAGTGGACCCCGCTTAACGAGCAAAATTCATTCCAGAAGTTGTCAAAATGGCTTACCGACAATTTACTTCAAGAATAACACGTAGGTTGTCTATTTAAGACCCAAATACACTTCCACAAGCACTTACAATATTATACAGTGGTCCCTCGGTTTTCGTGCATCTCCAAACCTCAACATTTATGTAAGTGTATTTTGTAAGTGCTGTTGCAAGTGTATTTTTGGGGGTCTGAAATGACTAACCTACGTGACATTATTTCTTAAGGAAGTAAATTGTTTTGGCATTAGAGCATTCTGGAACGACGGCGAAAACCGAGGGACCACTGTACTTTACATAATTGTACGATTTCCAAGGTGTTGGCGGGGTCCACTGTATTTCATTCATTTTAGTGCCTGCAACTGCTAAATGCCAACATGGGCCCAAAGAAAGCTCCTAGTGCCAGCCCTTTGGAAAGAAAGTGAGAAACACGATTGAAGTAAAGAAAGAGATCATAGAAAAATATGAAAGAGTGCATGTGGGGAGCTCTCCAGGATGTACGGGAAGGCCCATTCAACCATCACTTCCATCATGGGGAAAAAAAAGATAACGGAAGCTGATGTTGCGGGGGTGAATATGCTAAAAAAAAGAGATGCAAATAATCGAAGATGGTGAAAGTTATTGTTGATGGGATCAAAAAAAAGAGTTAGCAGGAGATAGTGTTATAGTCAATAATTTGTGAAAAGGCAAGGCAGTTGCATGCCAAATTTGAAAAGGCCTGGAACAAAAGGGATGTAGGTGAATTCAAGGCCAGCAAAGGCTGGTTCGAAATGGAATCAAGGATGAAAAATTTGGGAGGAACATCACCCTGAAAACTGTTGCAGGCCGTGTTGTGACAAGTTCAATAAACAATGTCTTATCTCATTTTAGGCAAATTTTAAAAAAAACGCCAGAAACAGACCTTTCTGAAACAATTTTTTGAGCGACGGGGGTCCAGTGACTTTCAAGCTGGTCCTATTGGCATTAAAAACAAAGAAAGGAAGTAACCCGGAAAAGGACTTGCTACCTGAAGTCTTTATGGAAGGGGATTTCCTTCCCAAACAATAAACTCCTCCTCCTCTCCCCTCCCATCTTCCACACATCAACAACCTTCATGTTATTATTGTTTTATTCTTCATTCTCATTGTTTTCTGTGTAGATAAATGTACATTTCATGAAAAAAAAAATTTTTTTAATACTTTTGGGTGTCTGGAATGGATTAATTTGATTTACATTATTTCTTATGGGGAAAATGGTTTTGAAAATATTGAATTTTGAATTTCAGCGGACTCTCTGGAACGGATTAATCACAAAATTCAAGGGTCCACTTACTTCCCCATCTATAAATATGCTAAACAACCATAGTGACAATACACACCCCTGTCTAAGAACTACTTTTACTGGGGAAGTAATCTCCCTCCCTCCTACACACCCTAACCTGAGCCTCACTATCCTCATAAAAACTCTTTACAGCAGTTAGTAACTTACTACTCATTCCATACACTTGCAACATCTCCCACATTGCTCCCTATCCACTATATCATATTTTTTTTTTTTTTTTTTTTTTCAACAAGTCGGCCGTCTCCCACCGAGGCAGGGTGACCCAAAAAAAGAAAATCCCCAAAAAGAAAATACTTTCATTATCATTCAACACTTTCACCACACCTCACATAATCACTGTCTTTGCAGAGGAGCTCAGATACGACAGCTGAGAAAAGTCCTCCCAGCTGTCACTATCTCAGACCCTCCTTTAAAGTGCAGGCATTGTACTTCCCTTTGGACTCAAGTCCAAATAAATCAATTAAATGGTTTCCCTGAATCCCTTCACAAAATTTACCCTGCTCACACTCCAACAGATCGTCATGTCCCAAAACCATTCGTCTCCATTCACTCCTATCTAACACGCTCACACATGCTTGCTGGAAGTCCAAGCCTCTCGCCCCACAAAACCTCCTTTACCCCTTCCCTCCAACCCTGGGGACCCCTACCCCCCTTCCTTCCCCTACAGATTTATACGCTCCCAAGTCATTCTACTTTGATCCATTTCTTAAAAAGACCAAACCACCTCAACAACCCTCTTCAGCCCTCTGACAAATACTTTTAGTAACTCCACACCTTTCCCCAATTTCCACATTCCGATTTTTTTTTGATATATTTACACCACACATTGCCCTTAGACAGGACATCTCCACTGCCTCCAGCCTCCTCCGCTGCAGCATTTGCAACCCATGCTTCACACCCATATAAGAGTGTTGGTACCACTATACTTTCGTACATTCCCTTCTTTGCCTCCATGGATACATTTTTTGTCTCCACAGATACCTCAATGCACCACTCACCTTTTTTTCCTTCATCAATTCTATGGTTAACCTCATCCTTCATAAACCCATCCGCTGACCGTAATTCCCAAATATCTGAAAACATTTACTTCTTCCATAATCCCCTCCCAATGTGATATCCAATTTTCTTTATTTAAATCGTTTGATACCCTCATCACTTTTTTTATCTATGTTCACTTTAACTTTCTCCTTTACACACTCTCCCAAACTGTCCACTAACCTTTGCAACTTTTCTTTAGAATCTCCCATAAGCACAGTATCATCAGCAAAAAGTAACTGTGTCAACTCCCATTTTGCATTTAATTTCCATAATTTAATCCCACCCTCTTCCCAACACCCTAGCATTTACTTTTTTACAACCCCATCTATAAATATATTAAAAAAACCATGGTGACATTACAATCCCTGTCTAAGACCTACTTTTACCGGGAAGTAATCTCCCTCTCCTACACACCCTAACCTGAGCCTCACTATCCCCCCATAAAAACTCTTTACAGCCTTCAGTAACAAATACCTATTCCATACACTTGCAACATTTGCCACATTGCTCCCCTATCCACTCTATCATATGCCTTTTCTAAATCCATAAATGCAAAAAACTTCTCTACCTTTTTTTCTAAATACTGTTCACATATATGCTTCACTGTAAACACTTGATCTACACATCCCTACCCACCTAAAGCCTCCTTGCTCATCTGCAATCCTACTCTCTGTCTTACCTCTAATTCTTTCAATAATAACCCTGCCACACTTTACCTGGTATACTCAGTAAACTTATTCCCCTATAATTTTTACACTCTCTTTTTTCCCCCTTCCCTTTATATAAAGGAACTATACATGCTCTCTGCCAATCCCTAGGTACCTTCCCCTCTTTCATACATTTATTAAACAAAAATACCAACCACTCCAGCACTATATCCCCCCTGCTTTTAAATTTCTGTCATGATTCCGTCAATTCCATTGCTCCCCCTTTCATTCTCCCGTAATGCCTAAACGCACCCCCCACCTACATCCTGCTCTTTTCACTCCTAAACGATGTTGTACCTTCCTGGCCAGTACATGAAATTACCGCCTCCCTTTTTTCATCGACATTTAAAAGTTCCTCAAAATATTCCGCCATCTACCCAATACTCCAGCTCCCCATCTACTAACTCCCCTACTCTGTTTTTAACTGACAAATCCATTCTTCCCTAGGCTTTCTTACCTTGTTTATCTCACTCCAAAATTTCTTCTTGTTTTCAAAAAATTTCTTGACAAGCCTCTCCCCATTCCATCCGCTCTTCTTTTGCCTCTCCCACCCCTTCCCTTTTCTTTTACTCTCCAATACTCTGCTCTTCTATTAACACTTCTGTTTTGTAAAACCTCTCATAAGCTACCTTTTTCTCTTTTTATCCACCCTTTACTTCTTCATTCCACCTCCTCTTCTTTTCCTCCTGCACCCACCCTCCTATAGCCACAAACTTTTTCCCCACATTCTAATACTGCATTTTTAAAACTATCCCAACTCTCTTCAACCCCCACTACTCCTACTTGTACTAGCCCACCTTTCTGCCAATAGTTGCTTTATCTCACCCTAATTCCTCCTCCCTTGTTTATACACTTTTACCTCTCTCTTACTTGCTTTTGCCATTTTCTTTTTGTCCCATCTACCTTTACTCTAACTGTAGCTACAACCAAATAATGATCTGATATACCCGGGTGCCCCTTTATAAACATGTACATCCTGAAGCCTACTCATCAACCTTTTATCCACCAATACATAATCCAACAAACTACTTTCCTTCGTTATATCATACCTTGTATATTTATTTATCCTCTTTTTCATAAAATATGTATTACTTATTCCAAACCTCTTTCTACACATAGCTCAATTAATGGTTCCCCATTTACATTTACCCCTGGCACCCCAAATTTACCTACTACTCCATCCACAACATTTTTACCCACTTTAGTTAAGATCCCCAACCACAATTACTTTCACTTGGCTCAAAACTCCCCACACACTCACTCAACATTTCCCAAAATTTCTCTCTCCTCTACACTTCTCTCTTCTCCAGGTGCATAAACACTTACTATAACCCCTTTTCACATCCAACCTTTACTTTACTCCACATAATCCTTGAATTTATACATTTATATTCCTTTTTACCTGCCAAAAAGATTATTCAACATTATTGCCAATTCCCCTTCCCCTTTGCCCCCAACTCTATTTGAAACCCCTGATCTAATCCCATTTATTTCTCCCCCCCGAAACTCTCCTACCCCCCTTAGCTTTGTCTTCCCCCTTTAAAACCAGGACATCCAGCTTCTTTTTTTTCATAACATCTACAATCATTTTTTCTTATCATTCCCCCAAAATCCACATTCAAACATCCCACCCCTTTACGGTTTTCTTCTTCTTCTTTTTTTTTAAGCTATAAGAAAAAAGGGGGTTCTTGGACCATTGTTCCGGGGTTTTAGTTGACTTTTTTAACACGCATGGCTTTTGGAGGGAAAAAATTTTTATTCCACTTCCCCATGGATATGAAAGGGAAAAGCAAAAAAAAACAAGAACTATTAAGATAAAATCAAAAAAAACAGATGAGTGTGTATACATAAAGGTTCATGTTTTTTGTGTGTGACCCCCAAATGGGATAAGTAGCAAAAACCTGAAATCTTTTATGTTTTTTTAGACAGAAAAAAAAAAACCAGCAATCCTACCATCATGTAAAACAGTTTCGGGGGTTTTGTTTCACAGTCACCTGGCAGGATGGTAATTCCTCCCCCGGGGGGTTTCTGTCTACCAACCTACTACCTAAAAATTCTATCCTTTGCCTTTTTTTAAAACCATAAATGCAATTAAAACTTCCCCCCCTTTTTTTAAATACTATTTTTTATATACAGTGGACCCTCGGTTTGGAAAATTCTTTCCAGAATGCTGTTTGAGTACCTTCCAACAATTTGTTCCCATAAGGGGAAAAAATAAATTAGATTAGTCATTTCAAAAACCCCCCAAAAACACTTTTTTAAAAACTCTTACAAAATACATTTAAATAATTGTTCGAGTTTGGAGGGAACGAAAACCGAGGGTCCATTTTTCTTCAAAAAAAAACACCTTTTTCTACTGATTCCCTACCCATTCTAAAGCCTCCTTGCTCATCTGCAATCCTACTCTGTCTTACCTCTAATTTTTCAAAATAACCTCCCAAAACTTTACCTGGATCTCAGAAAAAATTTTTTGTGGCATTTATGGTTTGGAAAAAGGAGTATGATAGGGTGAATAGGGGGAATGGGAGATGTTGCAGGTGTAGGGGAAAAAGGGGGAGGTTACTGAAAGCAGTGAAGAGTTTTTATGAGGATGGTGAGGTGGGTTAGAGGGGTAGGAGGGGGGGGACTTTTCCCCGAAAGTGGGTTAGACATGGATGTGTGATGTCACCGTGGTTGTTCAATATAATAGAGGGGTTGTAAGAAAGTAATCGGGGTTTAAGGGGTGGGGTTAAAATATAAAGAATCAAATACAAAAGGGGTTGTCACAGTTGTTTTTTCTGATGACACTGTGCTTTTGGGGTTCAAGGAAGTTGCAGAGGTTGGTGGATGTTTGGCAGGGTGTTAAAAAAAAGAAAATTGAAAGTGAATGTAGGAAGAGTAAAGTGATGAGGAAAAAAAAAGATTAGGTGAAAAGTTTTGGATTCAGATTGGGGGGAGGGGTATGGAGGGAAGGGGTTATTCGGTTTTGGGAGTGGACATGTCAGCGATGGGTCTATGAAGGATGGGTGAATCTTTGATGAGGGGAAGGGTGAGTGGAGCCCGGGTCGGGGGGAGAAAAAGAACTTTGTCCAGGGAAAATATAGGGGGAATGAAAAAAATATGTTATCAAACCTTTTATATGGGGGGAAGCAGGGGTGATGAATGTTGCAACGAGGAAAGGCTGGGGCAGGGGAAAATGTCATGTCTGAGGTCAATTGGGTGTGAATATTCAAAAATTTGTTTTTTGGGGAAATTGGGGGGAGGTGCGGGATTCCAAAACTATTATCCAGAGAGCTGGGGGGGGGGTTGTTGGGTGGGGTTTTTACATGTAAAAGAATGGGCGGACAGAATGACCCGGGGGGTCTAAATCAATGGAGGGAAAAGGGGGGGGAGGGGGGGGGGCCCGGGAAAGGTTGGAGGGGGGGGGGAAAGGTTTTTGTGTGCGAGGGGGTTGGACTTCCAGCAAGCATGGGAAAAATATTTTTATAGGGTGAATGGGAAAAAAAGGTTTTTAAAAAGTTTTTTTGGGGTTTGGGGAAATAAATTTTTTAAGGGGTTTCAAAGGGGGGCCGGCGCCCGGGGGGCCCGGGATGGGGGTGTCTGCCTTTTTGGGGGGGGAATGTTCAGTTTTTTTTCTTTAGTGTAAAGAACCCCTCTGGAAGACAGGGGGGGGGAAAGATGATGAAAGTTTCTTTGGGCCACCCTGCCTTGGTGGGTATTGGCCGATGTTTAATAAAAAAAAAAAAAAATTTCAATCTCTTTTTTCCCCCCTTTTCCCCTTTTTTTAAAAAATTATACACACTCTCTGCCCCAAAAATAGGTACCTTTCCCCCTTTTTCCCTTTTTTAAACAAAAATACCAACCACTCCCCAAAAATATATCTTCCCCTTTTTTTTTAAAAATTTTTGTCATGATCCCATCAGTTCCCGCTGCTTTACCCCCCCTTTTTTTTTTTTTTGCCCCATACTTCCCCCACTCACATCCTGCTCTTCTTCACTCCTAAAAGATGTTATCCTCCTGGACAGTGCATGAAATTACTCCTCCCCCTTTTTTTATCGACTTTTTAAAAACTCCTCAAAAAATTTCGATCTACCCAATACCTCCAGCTTCCAAACTGCTAACTCCCTACTCTGTTTTTTTTAAAAAACAAATCCATTTTTTCTCTGGCTTTCTTGTTTATCTCCTCCAAAAAATTTTTTTTATTCTCCCGCAAAACTTCTTGACAGTGCCTCTCCCCCTTTTCATTTAAAGAACCTTTGGTAAAAACTTTTTTTTTTGGCTGTGAGAGGGGGTTTTGTTGAATGTCTTTTTCTACACCAGGAGAAACACACTCGGGTGACAGGGGAATGTTGG